>SZYD01001058.1:0-19724 GCA_009363875.1 Mikania micrantha | reverse complement strand
TTTATCTTTCACGATCGTTATTTTAAGGTGATTCTTTCTTTCTTTTTGAATGATTCTATGTTCATCTTTTTGTTGCTTATGAGGTCTTATTTTGATATTTGTGATTAGGGTTTTGATGCAAGTGTGTTCGGTAAGAACAGAATTTCCTTTTTATTTCAATATATTGATATATTTGGGTTATAGAACTTGGATTTGATTTACCATTTATTTATGTTCATATCTAAATCATTACACTATACGGCGCACATTATAATTTTTTTTTATTTTTAAAATTTTATTTATTTATTTTTACATAATACGCAAGAGAAGTCTTTTAAAAATTTATGCCGAATGTGAAGCCAGGCTATGGTGTTGGTTCTAAATCGAGTGTGTGAATGATGTTATATCTATTTTTTGATGCATCCTACTTTAGATTGTGAACTATTTTGATCCAATGAGGCAGTGTGATTTCATATATCTGCATGCCAGATGAAACCACATGATGCTTACTTAAAAAACATGTGATCTTGATTCAACCATAGTGGTATTTGCCTTAAAATTTTGTCACATTATCTTTATGATGTTATATGCTTTATTTACACTTTTCGCAAGAGTCTCATGTGATTTCTTTAATTAGCATTAATTTGGATTAAGAAAATGAGGAACCTTGAGGGCTGAGGCAGTTAAGTATTATATTTATGAAAATCTTTATTGGTTTTCGGTTTATATGAAGACATCAAAGAGTTGATTTGATCAATTGTGGATTTAAGTCATTAGCCAATTGAGGTTGCAGGACATCTTATAAAATACTTTATTTTTGTTTTCATCAAGCTGTTAATTCTTTGAAATGATTTAAAGAGTTTTATTATTCCTTTCACGTTATCACATGTTATTTCATGAAATTATGAAGTATATTTTGCAGTGTTTCTTGTCATAATTTTGATTTGCTTCATCTAAGTTACATGGAGTTACTCATTTACATTGTCTGTGGGTGTTTTGAATCCCTCTTTGTTTTTAATGTTTCTACCTATATTACTTATGTTGACATGCTATTATATTTTTATTGACTTTCAATTTTATCCGTCTCCCTCTCAGTTAGTTTATTACTTTATGTTGTTTATTGTTGTTGTATGCATGTTATTTATATGTGTTTCTTATTCTTTTTTCTTTTTTTTTTTGGTCTTACGGTTAATTTATAGGTAATGACTAATGAGAGAATACTACAAAGAAGGATTTGGTCATACATAAAAATATTGCATTTCATGTTTGGGAAACTCTTTGACTAGCTGGACAAAACGATTGAATTATTATCCCTCTGTCATTGAGTATGACACATATCCCCAATTAACAACTACTGAAATGCACATGTTCATAACTACCAAAATTATGGTGAACATTCAGGAATGTTGCAGGTAACAGAGCATCAATTGTGAAACAATTTGACCATTCAAGACATGCTCCAAAAAGGAAACCAAGAGCTGGATGTAGGCATCAAACAAAACGCCGATTAAATACTATCTTCTAATAAACAAACTGTCACAAGTGCCAAGTAAGTGCAATAGTTATTATAGGACTATGCTCAAAGCATATTAATATTTATATATAGAAAAAAGACAAGCAGTTCCACTGCATCAGCTATTAAATTCCATAAAATTGGTCCCCTCTTTTCACATATTACATGCCCCTAATAAATAATATGTTGGCCAACTCTGTTATTTGTGTTCTTAGGTCTTCCCACATTGATGTAAGCACCTGCTAAATCACAACTTACAGTCTTTCAAGGCAGCCTTTGCTTTTGTTACTCCATCATAAAGTCACAAAGCCAAGGTTCATGAATTCGTTTAGGTGTGTATTATCTCTATTCTAGATGCAACTTGACAGACTCCCCAACCTCATTTTAATTCCAAGTTACATATCTAATTTTGTAACTCCTTTTCTATTTTTTTTTATTTGTATGTATCTGTCATGGCTACATCTGCCAGTGGCTCATTCAATTTAAAAGTTAATTCCAGTTCCAATTTCGCCCAAAATTTGTGATTCTTTGTGAAGACTACGGTTTTTGTGGTCATGAAGGTGGGTGTCTTTTATTGAACCTTAAGTTAGCATGAGGGTTAACTATTGATTTTTGTTTGATGAGTTAAGTTATTTAACATTTTAATTTTCATTTTGATTTCATTTTCACATAAAAATCAACCAAAATTAATGAGAAGGATATGGAGCACAAGGTTGAATTTTAACAATTAAAATTCTCAATCGTTGTTCAATTTTTTTGGATAGTTTGTGTTGTTTATTGAAATCAATAGGTTCAAAGATATGTATCTGATTGTGATGAAAACTTATCCATTTTTATATCATAGTAGTAATTTTAACAATTAAAGTTGTCAATCGTTGTTTAATTTTCTGGATAGTTTGTGTTGTTTTTTGAAATTGATAGGTTCAAAGATATGTATCTGATTGTGATGAAAAGTTATCCATTTTTATATCAAAGTAGTGATGCACCAATTTCTGCAACAAAAGCTTGGTTGTTTTCCTTTTATAAATTATTTTAACGTAGAACACGAGTACAAAAAGGGATAATGGTTTGGGTTGGTTTAGAGAGCAGGTATGGTTATGAAAAGGGGTTACGATTTGTGTTGGCTAATGGTCAAAACAATAGGTTTTTGGGCTTATATTTACATTTAATATCTTTTGTTGTTGCATCTTCAATCTGTATGAAGGTTTCTTTGTGTCTTCTATATGTTTTTTAATTTTTTTTTATTTCACCTTTGCGTATCATACATTACGTTATACACAATCTTATTTAGGTAGCACATCAATGATTCAATTGATGTTTTGTGTTAGGTTCTTTTGTAGTTCCTGGTGTCCGGCTCTCATTTCTACAACACGGTAGAAAACAAGCAGGCGTGATACTCGGATTGATAAGATCGCAAAAAAAGGTCTATTGGTTTTGAGCCACATCTAATCTAATCGACACGTATATATCACATGGTCGAATATGATCTCTTAAGGTTTATCATTAAAAAATCAACCTACGGCCCGCTGCGAAGCGCGGGTCGCTCTTACTAGTTATTTTTATTTCGCAAATTTAAAAATAGTTTTTATATATTTAAATCGAATCATTTTATTATAACATATATTTTCAAAAGTTTATAAATATATTTTTTCATAAATGTCAATTTAAAAAAAATAAGTATAAGCAAAAAAAAATATGTAAATGATGATAAAAGTCACATTTTTGTTTTTTTGCTTTTTTGTTTTTGTTTATTTTTAACTAAGAAAAACACTAACTATTAATCAACAATTGCTCTCGTATTTTCTTTCTTTTTTTTCCGTCTCTCTCTTCTCATTTTTGTCTTTAAAAAATAAATATGATAATTAATCTAAACTTCATTAACAATTGATTTTATCTTCATTGTTCTTTAAAAAGAATCCGACAAAAATGATTCGGCATAGGGCATTTCATACAATGTTACCTATAATATTTTTAATATTATACAGAAATTGTGAAATTAAATTTTATATGATGTGAATTTAATCCTTAATAAGATAGTAAGACGTAATTTAATTTAATTTATGAGTCGTAGCTATGAGTCTGTGAACTCGTGAAGCATGTTCACAAGAAGTCATGATTTTGAATTCTTTTGCAAAAATTTGTAACATAATTAAGTTTATTGAGCTCCAAAGCTATTGGCCAACTGTGATTCAAGTTAATCAGTATGGTATGTGGGAAAAAATGCACACAAACGTTACCTATATCTTAATAAGATAGATAATATAATTCATTTAGTATATGTATTTAGTAAGAGATAATTAAATGAGTGCATAAAAAATTGACAAGTGATATTATAGCTTTATAATATGACAAATGGCAAATGAAGATTTTTGTTTATTAGAATAGATAGATTGTTTAATATTTTATATTTAATCCGTGTGTTCACACGGGTAATAGACTAGTTTAATATAATATAAAACTTGTTTAAGCGGATGATAGACAACATAAAAGGTTAAACTACAACAAACGTGTCTTTTGACTCTTTGTTTTAACTCCTTAATATATAGAAGGGTTATTCTCTTTACAAAGTTATATTTTCACCATATAGTCTATTACATTAATTACACTTAATTTATTGAAACATGTTTTTAACCAATCACTTATATTACTATATTTAATTAATGTTTTCTTAATTTTAGTTCATTTAATTAAATATAATATTTTCAACTTTATTGTTAGTATATTTATTGTGTGTGTTGTTTCTAAACATATTTTTTAGTTTTCCATTAAAAAGAATATTATTTGAAAAAATATGTACTAAAAAAAGGTGATTAGAAAAATATTTATTAAAATAACTTTTTTCTTTGATTTAATTATCTAATATAATTCATTATTATATATTTTTTTTCAATTAACATATTATCATTTTCTAATATTTTAATTTGTTGTTTCTTTTCGTAACGTTTGGGTTTATGTTTGGGGCTGTTGGTTGGTATGCGGACAAAAGAAACAAACACTCAGTTAACAGATGTTTAGTCCAGTTATTCTTCTACAGATGTTTTACCTATGAAAAAAATAAACATCACCTTAGTTGACAATGGGGTCTTAGAGTAAGTGCGGGAGGTGCGACCGCACAGGGCCCAATTTTTTAGGGGGCCCTAAATATTTTAAAAAATTGTATATATTATATATATTTTAATTTATTTTACAACGAACACATATAACAATTTAATTTTTTATTATATTTAAAATATTTGAAGCAAGTCGATTGTTTTTCAAATACATCAATTGCATATAGAATCTTGTTGACTATTCCATTAACTGTAGCATCTGCAGAAAGAAGTTTTTCAAAATTGAAGTTGTTGAAGTGATACTTACGATCAACAATGTCTCAAAAAAGACTTAATGGATTGACAATGATACCAGAGACAGAGGATCGTTGGGGCCCGGGGGTGCCCCAACATCCCCGGTTTTTTCGCTCAAAAGGGTCAATATAATAGTATTTCGTCGGAAAATCCTTCGGTTCCCTCCGTTTTCTTCCTAAAAATCATTCGGCTCCCTCCGAGCTTTTTTTCAAGCTCCGTCACTGAATGATAATATTGATAATGAGATACTAGACAATGTGGATTATGAAGATTTAATCAACAAGTTTGCATCAAAAATGCTAGATTAACGTCACGTTTTATTTAGTTATTTGAAACATTGAAATGCATCATTTTGCTAAAACAATATTGTTTATATTGTTTTTACTGTTGTTTTAATTATCGTCAATTTGTGTGCGCGCGCACACATAGGGCCCATTTTTAACATTCGCACAGGGCACCTAATTTCTCATAGACGGCCCTGTTAGTTGATGTCTAAGCCTCTCTAATTTAGTATATTAATTAGAGGGTAAACGTTGGCTCATGTGAATTTCCAAAACTTATGCATGTTGGCATAGGGCATGCCATGTAAGCTGGTATGGACCTTATCTCCTACTAAGCATGTCGGCTTATAGGATTCAGGTTTTGTGATTGGATTATAACTTACTAATTAAGTTAGTGGTATGAAGTTGTAGTTTTATAAATTGGGAATCGAGCCATGACATTCTATTGTATATTTGTATCATAAACCGTAACGACCCGAATTCGATTAAGTACTTGTATTATTGTAATGGTTATGTTTAAATTGAAATTTTAAGTCAACTTGTTAAATACTAACTTCTAGTAAACAAGAAATGTTGATTTAAAGTAAAATACAAGTTGAGGAGGGTAAATTGACAAAGAGTTAAACTTAACTTAATAAAAAAGAGGGGAATTGACCAAAGTCAAAATCCCCAACTCTTTTCTTCTTCTTTTCTCTGGCAACGTGAAGGAGCAAAAACCCAAGAAGAAAAAAATCTGATTTGGAGCAAAATTGACCCACCTTGGAAGCTTTGATCTTCAATGCAATCTTAAATTAGTGTTCTACACATGTTGTAGTACATGTTGGTAAGTTTCTTTGATGATTTTGGTTGTATTTTCTTGGGTTTCCATAAGTGTGGGTTGGGTTAGAGTAAAACCCAAAAATTTGTTAGTAATTACTTGTTCTATGTCATTAGGTTGCTTAGAATCAAGTAAACTAACTGAAAACATATTCATTTGCATATGATTACAAGTTTGTAAGATGGGTTTTGATAGACATGGAGTATTGAATGCTTAGATGAACTAGTGATAGTTCATATATACTTTGAATGATAAATGAAATATAAGTTTGATGAATAAATTCTTATTTCAAATGGGTTTTGATGCAATGATTGATTTTGAAACAAAATTGGGATTTGGTAAGTTTGAAAATGGATTTTTGGTGTGTGGATAAATTCCTGCACACAAGTGTTTGATGAAATGCCAAATATGTAATTTTTGGTCAAATTGATAAATGAATGAGAAGTTTGATTTAAAGCAATGACTTTAAAGTTAATATGATAATTTTGTTAATAAATGAGTCAAACTGAATGCAAGTTGATGAATTAGGTGATTAGCTACTAGATTGTATGCTTATGTGAAATTATATGATCTAGGTGAAGTTGCTAATCAAAGACCCGGGAAGGAAATAATTGACCCGATTACTACTAAGGGCCAAGGTGAGTTAACTACTCACTAATATGCAACCATAAGACATATTAGTGTTTGTGTGTTATGTGATTATGATTGGTATAACTACTTGTGATTAACTTGTAGTAATGGTGATCAATTGAATGTTGAATGGAAATTATGTGTCATGATATGTTAAAAACAAAAATTGGCACTAGTAAGATGGAAATCTATATAAAATGGTGTTTGTCATGTAAGTCCATAAATAAATGGCTTTGGTGTTTGTCATGTAAGTCCATAAAGAAATGGCATTGGTGTTTGTCATGTAAGACCATATTGAAATGGCGTTGGAGTTTGTCATGTAAGTCCACATTGGTGTGGCATTGGGGGTAATCCACGAAAGGGTGGGTTAAATGGTTAAGTAAATGAAATGAATGAGTTTGACCCGTTAACAAATAAAAATTTGCTTAAACTTTGTATATAGTTATATGCTATATGTTGGTACGAAATTATGTTGAAAATATGCATATAAATGTATGAGGAATGCCTTAGTTTTGATGTAGATGGTAAAATGTGAGTTACAAGGCATTTGACCAAAAACTGCATTAAAAATGGGTGTTCTGCAGGTCAAGACCGTAGCTTATGGTCATAAGGCCGTAGGTTACGGCCTACCCCTGGAAAGCCTCTGTTTTACGCCCTTTAGACCGTTGCTTATGGTCAAAATTTGGGCAGGACCGTAAGCTACGGCCCTGAGACCATAGCTTACGGCCTATGTAAAATTTTTTCCAATTGATGGAATTTCTTTCGGGGGTTGATGGGGTTAACTCACTTAGTTCTTATGAACTAACACTTGATTAAATTTGGTGTTTTCAGGTCAGAAATAGGTCGGCTACGAACGTATGATCGAGCACGGATTTTGGGATATCGAACCAATCTTTGTCAAACTTGTTGGAAATGTTTGTTTATGACATCTTAACTATAGTTTTGTAAATTTCATATGAATAGGATATGATATCCTTATACTTTGGACCAACAAGTTTTAAATTAACTTCGTTAACGTTAAATGTTTTAAAAAACTGGGACCATTTTTTTTTTGTAATTCCGCAAATTTGATTAAAATGACATGTTTTGAGATTTGGGGTGTCACATAAACGCAATAAAGATTTTTAAGTTATTTTCAGTTAAAAGGCAATATGAATATTTTTATTCTATTATCTTGATGATTATTATTAAGTGTTGTAGTTAATGCTTATTGTGTTAGTTTGATGTGTTATGGATGAGCTGTATATGAGCAAATGGTTGCAGAGTTATATGTTAGAGGCGGGCAAATCGTTTTTCTTTAACCCAGTTTTGGTTCTAAACACGAACACATTAACGAACATGAATTTTGTGTTCATGTTCATTTATTAAGAAAATGAATATGTTCATGTTCGCATGTGTTCGTTCATTAATATATTAAATGAACTGTTCGTGAACATAAACGAACCAAAATTAACAAACAAACATAAATGAACACTATTTAACACAACTGAACAATCATAAACGAACATTAACATAATTGAACAAACATAAACGAACACAATTAAACAAGAAAAACGAACACAAACGACAAGTCTATTACATGTAAATACATATCATTCGTAATTAGATAGTTAACCAAACATATACTAACAATACATTACATAGTTAACGAACACAAATAAACGAACATAACCGAACAATTCATAAACATAAATAAACGAACACTATGTGTGTTCATGTTCGTTCATTTAATTAAACAAACACAAATTTTATGTTCGTGTTCGTTCATTTATTAACTAAACGAACTTCCGGCCGAACACTAGACATCATTATTTTATTTTTTTTACTACATAAAATAGAAAATTGTCATGCTTAAATCACCAAACCAAGTGTTAAACTAGTCGTTTTCATGTTTTATATTTACATTAACAGCGTCGTCTTAATCCTGTTAAACCCGTTAAGACCCGTTTTGTCAGCCTTAAATTGTGGAGGTGTACAGTAACGGGGAATTGTGTCCTAGTTTAACTAGCTTAAAGATGTCCAGCAATTTGTCTGGAAAAATATCTACAGAGCTAGGAGGAGCGACAAATTTAGTCCGGCTTAATCTTTCATCAAATCACTTGGTTGGTGAAATCCCTACAAGCTTTGAAAGATTAAGTTCATTGGTGAACTTGTACTTGGATGACAATAAGTTGTCAGGCAGATTTCCCAAATCACTTGGAAATCTGCACAACTTAGAAGAGCTTAACTTAGCACAAAATTCTCTTACCGGTTCAATCGATGAAACTTTAGGAGAATGCTTAAAGTTAAGGATCTTGAACTTAAGCAACAACTTCTTTGAGGGAGCTATTCCCGTGCCTATTTCCAAATTGAAAAGCTTAGACTATCTTGACCTCTCTCACAATAATCTGACTGGGAGAATACCGTCACAGCTTGGGGGTTTGAAGGTTCTACAAACATTGAACCTCTCTCACAATAATCTCTCTGGATCTGTTCCTTCAAGTTTCACTGAAATGTTAAGTTTAACCACTGTTGATGTGTCTTTCAATCAGCTAGAGGGCCCACTTCCAAAGATGAGAGCATTTGAAGATGCTCCAAAGGAGGCACTTGGACATAACAAGGGGCTGTGTGGAAATAACACAGGGTTAGATTGTCCAACAATGCAACCAACAAATCATGGTCATAAAAAGAAGGTTTCATTTGTGATTCTGATCATACTTCTTGCATTAGGAATCATGCTGCTCGTGGTTTTTATGGCGGTTGTATTCTTGTGTCTCCATAAAAGAAACCCAAATCTTGAAAACGTTAGGCCACAAGAGACAAGAGCAAAACCATTTACCATTTGGAGTTATGATGGGAAAATGGTGTATGAGAGAATCATTGAAGCCTTGGACGACTTCGACTCGAGGCATGTTGTTGGGGTTGGTGGGTATGGAACAGTTTATAAAGCAGAATTGTCAAGTGAAGTTTATGCGGTGAAAAAGATCCATGCAACAGAAGATGGTGAGATGCAAAATCTCAAGAGTTTTGAAAACGAGATCCGAGCATTGACAGAAATACGCCAGCAAAACATTGTCAAACTCTATGGATTTTGTTCACATTCGTGTCATTCGATTTTGGTGTATGAGTTCTTGTCAGGAGGGAGCTTAAGGAACATACTGAATCACGTGGAACAAGCTGTTGAATTTGATTGGAATAAAAGGGTGACCGCGGTTAAAAGTATCGCAAAGGCCTTATCATACATGCACCATGATTGTTCACAACCGATCATCCATAGAGACTTATCAAGCAACAATGTTTTATTTGATTCTGAATGGGTTGCTCATGTATCTGATTTTGGCACCGCCAGGTTGTTAAAGCCGGACTCATCCAACTGGACTTCATTCGCTGGAAGCTTTGGTTACACTATGGAAGTGAATGAGAAGTGTGATGTTTACAGCTTTGGTGTAGTAACACTAGAAGTTATAATGGGTAAGCATCCAAGAGACATCCTCCTCACATCCATAGATGACATGAATGCCATATCTCGCACAGAAATTTTGGACCAACGCCTTCCTCCACCGACGAAACAAACTGCTAATGAAGTGGAATTACTTGTGGAGGTTATTAAGGAAAATGCTTAAACTTCGGATCAAGATTATTTAGTCAATGAATAGCTTTAATTGTACCTTAATCTCCTCCTGTAATTATGCTGTTGCTCCATCTTGTAAAGGCCTATATAAAGGCATGTTCTGTATCAATGTATTAATAACCTTTTCTACCAAAACTCTATATCACATATGGTATTAGAGCCCTAACAAAGGCTCCTCCGAGTTCATCTCCGATCCACACCTTGTAACAACCGAAAATTTAGAAATTTAATAGTAAACGTACGAGATTTCGGTTACTGTGGAAACTGTGACGACTGCGTACGAAAAAAATTCGGCAATTATGACGTGAGCACATTTGATCGTGCTTGAAATCCACGAGGATTTAGTAACTTTTGTTATTGGGGATTGATAGTATGTGAAAAATAATGAACGTGGGCGAAAACCGTGCGCAAAACGGAGTTCGTATGCTCCCGGAATCGCGAAACGAAGTTTAAATCAAATATTGGAAGAAAAACACGCTAGGCGCATAGCCTAACTCCCAACCCTCCAGAGTCAGGCTATGCGCCCAGGGACTATGTCGGCTAAAAAATGGTTTAATTCGACCAGAACATTTCAGAAGCTTCAAAACCCTTCATTTCGACCCTAAACGACTTCCAGACGAAAAAGATCAAGTTCTTATCATCCAAACTTCAATTCTAAGCCATTTGAAGCCATAAATCGCACCACAGATCGTATTTTCAAGTCCCGATCGTAGTTTTACCCGCAGAAACTCGTCAGAACAGGTAACGGTTCATTTTAACCTTCTAGTTTGATTTTGATTGATTAGATCTTGATTTTGAACGTAATAAGATAGTTAGGATTGTTGATTATTGCCTAGATGATGGCTAGGATTGATTAGAAATGAAGAACACGATGTTCTAACGGTTAAATCCTTGTTTTGAGCCGTTGTAATGCCCGGTTTGCATGAAATCACAACTATGATTATAATGGATTAATCCATTTGATTATAATGATGTAAATGATTAGTTTGGTTAATCTTTGAAATGCAAAGGTTAAATCTGAGTGTTCCAAACTAATCACAATCATTAACATACTTATTGGAACGATTATCTGATGTTTGTGATAACAGTCAGATTAGTATGTTAATCATGGTTATTAAACCTATTCTAAGACTATGTTGTGATATTTCATGATTTCTGGGCAATCAATGATAAGGATTTATCATTTCTAAGCCATTAATCTGTTCAGGAACTGTTTTAGCATTATAATCAACAACATTAACTATTTGATGACTTTCAAGACAATGTCTTTGACATTGAACGTTCAGAAAGATCTAATCAGTAGGTTAAATCATAAATGACGTATTAAGTGTAAACGAATGCAGAGTTACACCATTAGTATCAGTTTACGAGGAATCTTGCTACCGTAAGATATCAGGTGAGTTCTTATAGCCCTGTTTTAAATGTTTTATCATTTTGGGCTGATATGCATGTTATAAAGTTATTTTATGAAAATGATTGTAATCTGATTATGATCAGATAAAGTATGTTTTAAGGTGAAATATGTTTCAGATAATGAATGTTTATAGATAAAGAATGTTTTAAAGAAAAGAATGTTTTAAATCTCAACTATGATTGAGAAGTAAATTATTTAAAGAATTTCAGCTGAGATGTAATGAATATGTTAAGCCTCAATGATGATTGAGAAATAAATGATTTTTAAGAATCTCAGCTAAAATATAATGAATGTTTTAAAGTCTCAACTGCGGTTGAGAAAGAAATGATTTTAAAGGACTCAACCGAGGTTGAGTAGGAAATGAGGTTTTGCTGGCTGCGGTTGGGCAAAACTTGAACACTACGGTGAAAGGAGCCGTTTATGATTATGATGGTTTAAATGATTTAAACCATGTTATGATGTATGTTAAGAAGTCTTGTACCGGTATGAGCCGTCAATTTCGGTTGATGGTTAAAGAGTCCTGTGGAAACATAGGCCTGCCGACTGTGTGTCGCCAGTTCAGTTAAAGAAATCTTAGGCATGCTTGAGTTATCAGCTGCGCGTTGATAGTGTTAAAGAAATCTTATACATGTATGAGTTACCAGCTGCGGGTTGGTAGTTTAAGAGCCTTGTGATTGCACAAGCCTGTTTGACTTTAGGGTCAGCAGTTAACGGTGAAGTTCCTTCACTATATGAATGATGTTATGATAATATGTATGTTATGTAAGTATGTTATGATGATATGTATGTGATGAAAGTATGATATGAGAACAGGTATGTTATGTATTTAAATTGTGTCATGTGATGACATGAATAAATAAAGATTTTTCTAAGAAATGAACTTAGAACTCACCAGCATAAAGCTGACTTGTTTTACATGCATATCAGGTTGAATAGTTTGAGAAAGGAGACCAGGAGGCTCATGGCATACGTTGAAGACTATCCCTGGCATAGACTGGCTGTACTATATGACTGTTAGAAGAGTGGGTTATGTTTAATGTGTAAAAGTTTGTTTAGATCTTTATGATAGTTATGTTGTTACCCTACATTCCGCTGCTATGATAATGTAATTATGGTTTAAGTATTATCGGTTTGATGTTTTGCCAACTGAGGGGTTCGGGGCCTCTCACACCTCCTAAACTTCTGATTAGCCATGGCCACTTCATTGACTACTCTTTCTACCCACACTCACTTTCCAATCCAACTCAACTCCGACAATTTTACGGCCTGGCGAAAGCAGGTCCTGTCAACTCTTACCGGCCTCGAACTGGAACAGTTTGTAGACGGCCTAACCGAACCTCCACCAAAAACCCTTGACGGAAAACCCAATCCCACCTACCTGCTATGGTTCCGGCAAGACCAGATTCTTCTGGGAGCTCTGCTCGGCAGTTGCTCAGCCACCATTTTACCCATCGTATCCTCTGCTGACACCTCCCTTGAGCTATTCAAACGTCTCACCGAAAGCTTCGCCGGAGTGTCTCGATCCCGTATTATTTCACTCCGTTCCAAACTCGCAACAACCACAAAGGGAAGCAAACCTGTTGCAGATTATCTCCGTGAAATGAAAGCAATCGCTGACGAGCTAGCCCTTGCACAGAAACCTGTTGACGACGATGACCTAATCGTTCACATCATAACCCATCTGGGAGACGACTACAAGCAGGTAAAGCTGCGGTGAAGATGAGAGACAGCCCGATCTCCTTCTCTGACTTGTTCGAAAAGCTAGTGGACCATGAACGAACCATGCTTGAGGAGAAACCACCTGCCCTGATTTCCACTGTGAATCAGACTCAAAGACAACAGGGAAGGGCATCTTATAATCGGTCAAATAACTTTGCACGTGATGGACCCATTGAAGCCCGCAATTCCTTTCGGCCCAACACCTTTGGGTCGAGATCCAATCGATACCAACAACACAACAACAACAATTCATCTCATAGAACTAACAGAAACAATTACTTTTGTCATTTTTTGTAACATTACAGGTCATGACACTAAAGATTGCAGGAAACTCACCCGGTTCTTACAGGACCACAACATCTCTGCCTCAGCGCAATCAAATGGCAACCCGACAATCAACTCCTCAATGGCAAGCTCGTCGCATTCAACAAAATGGAGGCGAATACATAGGTCTTATTCCATACCTTCAACAAAATGGAATCTCACACTTCACCACCCCTCCACACACTCCCGAGCAAAATGGAGTTGCCGAACGACGCCATCGTCACATTGTTGAAACCGGTTTATCCCTTCTCCATCATGCTAATCTACCTCTTCCTTTTTGGACCCATGCTTTTCAAACCGCCGTCTACCTCATCAATCGTCTTCCTACACCAATCCTTGATCACAAATCTCCCTTTGATCAACTCTACAACACATCCCCCACTTACACAAAATTAAAACCATTCGGTTGTCTATGCTTTCCGTGGCTACGACCCTATGCCTCTTCCAAACTTCATCCTCGATCCATCAAGTGCATTTTTCTCGGTTACTCTGCCTCAAAATCTGCTTATAAATGCTATGATCCCGTGTCTCATCGTCTTTATCACTCTCGACATGTGGAATTTGTTGAACATGTCTTCCCCTTTAAGCAACCATCCATGACCATGATCACCCTTCCCTCAGTCACAAAGTTTCTCTCAACACCCTCTCCTAACCTTCCCAATATCTCCTCTCCACATACCCCATCAACACCTTCCAATTTGCCCACTTCAATCCTTCCACCGTCTTCTCACCCTCCCCATGTGCCCTCCACCACAAACCAATCACCAAAGCCTCCTAGCGAATCCTCCTCTGATGCCTCCACTCAATCTATTTCTATGCCAACATCCACTAATAACACTGCTCCCACTTCTCCCACCACCTCCCCAACCGTACCAACTTCATCACCCGCACCAGCATCCTCTTCAACTCCTTCCTCGACCCAATCTACCTCGCATCCCGCTACCTTACCCACAACCACCCGCCCACAAAGAAACCGCAAACCAAACCCCAAGTATTTCAATCCAAATGTTGTTAACTCCGCCACTATCCACCCATTACCACAAACTCTTGAACCCACCTCTCATACCCAAGCTCTCAAGGATCAAAAGTGGCGGGCAGCCATGGATAGTGAATTTAATGCACTCCTTCACAACGGGACATGGGAACTCGTTCCGAATACATCTCAAAACCCGATCGGTTGCAAATGGGTTTTCCGAATCAAAGGAATCCCTATGGCTCTATTGACAAATACAAAGCTCGCTTAGTCGCCAAAGGGTTCCATCAACAATATGGGAAAGACTACTTTGAAACTTTTAGTCCCGTCACGAAACCTGTTACCATTCGCACCATCATTTCGATTGCCTTATCGAAAAATTGGCCACTACGCCAACTCAATGTCAACAACGCCTTCCTACATGGCACTCTTCATGAGGAGGTCTTTATGTCTCAACCACCCGGTTATGTTCATCCTCAATTCCCCAACCATGTTTGCAAACTAAAAAAATCTCTCTACGGTCTAAAACAAGCTCCGCGAGCTTGGTATAACGAGCTTACAAACTTCCTTCTTAATCTTGGATTTCAAAAGTCCTTATCTGATGCATCTTTATTTATCTACAATCACCATGATACTATTTGCTACTTCATGGTCTATGTAGATGACATTGTACTCACGGGAAATCAACCCAAGTTCCTTGATCAATTCGTCCGATCCTTAAGCAACAAATTTTCGGTCAAAGACCTTGGGATGCTCCACCATTTCTTAGGTGTAGAAGTCATCCCCACTCCCAAAGGGTTCTTTCTATCTCAACACCGATACATTCAGGACATCTTGCATCAATACCACATGGATGGAGCCAAAGATGTCACAACTCCTCTTAGTACATCCGAACCTTTGTGCCCAAATGATCCCTCTCCATCGATTGATGCTACTCCGTATCGCAAGCTCGTTGGATCTCTCCAATATTTAGCCTTCACCCGTCCCGACATCTCTTTTGCAATTAACAAGTTATCTCAATTCATGCACGACCCATGCCAAGCCCATTGGCAAGCCCTCAAACGTGTCCTTCGCTATCTCAAAGGCACCATTCATCATGGTCTTTTTCTCAACCGTGATTCTCCTCTCACACTCTCGGCTTTCTCAGATTCTGATTGGGGGGGTACAAATGATGCAGGTCGGTCAACCACAGCTTATCTTCTATACCTCGGCACTAATATTGTCTCATGGAGGTCCACACGGCAAAAGACGGTATCTAGGTCATCCACCGAGGCTGAGTACAAGGCACTAGCCAATGCTGCTGCTGAACTTACTTGGCTCAAACACCTGCTGAAAGAACTTGGCATAACCATCACTGAAGCACCAACTCTGCTTTGCGACAACACAGGTGCCACATATCTTTGTGCTAACCCAGTTTATCACTCACGAATGAAGCATGTTGCTCTTGACTATCATTTTGTTCGGGAACAAGTTACAAATGGCCTTCTCCGTGTTCTTCACATCAATTCCAAAGATCAACTTGCTGATATGTTAACCAAGCCTTTATCACGGTCCCCGTTTCTCCACAATCGCTCCAAGATTGGAGTCTCTGATGGATCCTCCATCTTGCGGGGGCGTATTAAGGAAAATGCTTAAACTTCGGATCTAGATTATTTAGTCAATGAATAGCTTTAATTGTACCTTAATCTCCTCCTGTAATTATGCTGTTGCTCCATCTTGTAAAGGCCTATATAAAGGCATGTTCTGTATCAATGTATTAATAACCTTTTCTACCAAAACTCTATATCACATAGAGGTTGCGTTCTCATGAATGCATAAGAGCCCTCAATGTAGGCCATCAATGAGGGATGTTACTCTCGACCTCTTATCAGGAACGCATGCAGCCAAAAGGCCCAACAAGATGAAGTGAGCGTTGCATAGAGGAATATTGTTGGCTTTCAGTAAATATCTTAATATGTTCACTTTCATTTCTTATATAAATAGCCTACCTAGCTAGCTTGTTTTCTTTTTTGTTGTTCTATATTCTATGTATCTTTTTCTTAGTATGTGAACTTCCTTTAATTTGCTTGTGTTAAGATGCTGAAAAATATAATGTTATCACAAGATTCATATATCACTAGAAAAAAACAATTTCATACTCACATTTTTTGTCTGAAATGCATCGAAAATCACTATTTTCAATACATTTGTTTTGGAAAATAATTTCTGTCAAAGTTACAAAACATGCTTTGTTGACACGTTTTTTATGAAAATTTTACATTGAAAGTTCCAAATCATTTCTTACGCCATTTCCTAATTATCATTGTTAGGATTAACTGTATTAATAATACTAATTTTTATTTAAATGTTTATATTTTTCCTATATATTTATGACAACTTATTTTATTTAATTAGTTTTTTTCATTTTTTATAATACGATTCTATTGAAACATAATGTTAATTTAATTATTATTAGGGTAAATTGTAGATATAATTCTTGCTATTTGCTAATATTTCACTCTTAGTTTATATTTTATAATAAATTACTCATTCAAAACCTTTAAACATTTCTAACACATACAACCCTTAGATTTCAACATCTTAATGTTTCATAACCTTTTAATGGTCAAGACTTAAAAGATAACCTTAAGTCAGAGAGGTTAAGAGACTATCCGTAAATTTTATATCTTAACCATTCAGTCTTAAGTGTACCTTTTAACTATTAAGAGGCAGCCTCTTAATGACCATTAATAGGCTGGCTACCAATCAACCTCTTAATACCTAGATTTCTTGTGACATAAGGACTATATTTGTTATAGATGATTAAAAATTGAGACTATATGGGTAATTTATGAAACCTAGGGAGTAAAAGGGAAATACATGCAAACCACATGAACCGTTTCAACAATTTACTCTTATTATTTTTCGTAGTTTACCACACATTTCAACAGCGGCTCTCCGACATCATATTACGAACAAAGCAGGGTTTCTCTAACTCTCCGGCATCATATTACAAACAAAGCAGGGTGTCTTCGGCACTGGCAGTCAGCCTTCGGCAATTTTGATTTGGCCATCACGCATAAGCCTTATGTGATTTTTTTCATCCAAGAATTACATATTCGATAATCGATTAGGCCATCAATACGTAATATTCTATATGTCTATTTCAATCAATAGTTTAAGGTATATTTAATTTTTATATTTTTTTATTGTCATACCATTGTCGTACTTGTATCTTAAATTTTTGAGTTTTGTCGTTTTCCGTATCAGAAAGTCCGTGTGCCAGAGTTGAGAGTGAGTAGGTACATTTTGCTTTATATATTCTATTATGACTTAAATCACAAGGTGGGTATATTTTTTTTTTACTTTTTTGTTAGTAACACTCAAGTTGTTAATATTAATTCAAATATTTGTCCAGTTTATAGTTTGATCTCTGGTTTACATTTAACCTCTACCTTAGTGGTGTAAAATGTTGGAGATTCAACCTCATTGTACCCAAGACCAGCTGATAAGAGTTCTAGTCAGCCGGTTCGGGTTTTTTCACGTCGCAAATCCAAACAAGTTAAACCGGAAGTTACAATGGATCAGATGGAGCTCGTATATTCTAATATGTTTAATCCATTTAACTGGGTTTAAGGGAAGTGGAAGTAGTGGGTCGTTATTTTCCAGTTTTTTTTTCTTTGGTTTATTAGTATTAGTTTGGATGTTCTTGTTTTTCTTGTCTTTGTTAATTTGAATTATCGTATCTAATTGGAGATATCCCCTCTCGAAGTGGGAGTAGTAGTGAAAATCCTCTATCCTTGTTCGTTTATATTTCGAGTTCTATCATATTAAGAATTTACTATCTGTTCGTCGGCTGACCACCCTTACACCTTAACAAAATTCTTGTGGCACCCCATCTTATTAAGAATTTATTATATGTTCGTCGGCTGACCACCGACAATAAAATCTATTGAATTTGACCCATTTGGTTTTCTTGTGAAGGATTACCAGACGCGGATTCCTATCCTCCACCACTTCCACTACAAAAGTCACCAGCCCTCCTACCTTTGCTGCTTTATCTCAGGATCTTTGGCATTATCGCTTGGGACACCCTGGATCTTCTTTATTGAATGTTTTAAAGAAACAAAATGTTCTTTTTTCGTTCGCATAGTAGAAAACATTTATGTCAATCACGTGTTTTTGGAAACTTACTAAATTACCATTTGATGATTCCATTTCTTGTACTTATTTACCTTTTGATATTTGTGCATAGTGATTTGTGGACCTCCCCTACACAAAGCTTGAGGGGCATCGTTATTATATTTTATTTCTTGATGACTACACGAATTACTTGTGGACATTTCCACTTGCAAATAAATCGGTTGTCTTCTCCATCTTTAGTCAGTTTCACTTGGTTATAAAAATACAATTTGAACGTGGTATTAAAACTTTTCAATGTGATAATGGCACGAAATACAATAACAAAGCATTCCATGATTTTCTACACACAAAATGGTATGTTATTTCGTTTCTCTTGTCCTCACACCTCCTCCCAAAACGGGAAAGCCGAACTTAAAATTCGATCTATTAACAACATAATTCGCACTCTTCTCACACATGCTTCCTTACCTCCTACATTTTGGCACCATGCGCTTCAAATGGCAACTTATCTTCTTAACATTCTTCCTTCTAAGACTAAACATAACCAAACACCCACTTATCTTCTCTTTTACAAACACCCATCTTACAATCATCTGCGTACCTTCAGTTGTCTTTGTTACCCTCTCATCCCATCTACTTCCATCAATAAACTTCAAAGTCGTTCCTCACCTTGTGTCTTTCTTGATTACCCTTCTAATCATTGAGGGTACAAGTGCTTTGATCTCTCCACCCGCAAAATAGTCATCTCTCGCCACGTGGTGTTTGATGAGACTTTATTTTCATTCTCCAAAAGACATTCTTCTCCTCCAAACTACGAGTTCTTACACTCCAATCTATCATCGGATCCACATCCTTCCTTTTTGGTTCGTCATTCGGTGTCCACCCCAAACCTCTCACCCTCTCACACATCCCACTCCCACCAACTTCGAAACCAACACATTGTCCACTGGTTCCAACCCCAACAACCTACGCCCCACCTCAACCAGCCTTGAACCAAC
>SZYD01001057.1:0-40503 GCA_009363875.1 Mikania micrantha | reverse complement strand
CAAACTTAGCTACTAAATAGTTTTAGCTGACTAATTAAAATTAGTTCTAATCAGTTAATTCTCAAATCATTAAATAAACTTGGTAAAATTTATTTTAGCCCTTTCAGTTTTTTAGAATTTGAATTTAATGCTTGTTAAATTCTTTCATCTTGTGTGTATTTATTTGATGTTTTCTTAAAATTTTCTATTTTTGTGCTCAAACCTTGTATTTAATTAAAAACTTTTCATTTAGTGAACAATTTTTTTACGTTATTTTCACGTAACTTTTATTCATTTTACTTTAATCATTTTCCTTTCTTTGTTTTATGTTGTTTTTTTTATACATTGGTCTGTCTCTCTATTATGATTACTTTTATTTGTCCATTTAAAGTGTTTTAAAATCGTAAACTCTCAACTTTCAACTTTAACGATATAGTTTTTAAACTTGATAAATGTCAGTTTAAACCCTGCCATTAAGATTTTTAAAATTTAAAGTTTATTCTTATTTAATACAAAACTTTTTTTTTTCTTTTATAAAACTTCGGTCCTTCTATTTGAGTCATTTTAACCAATGATCATCACCTCAAGTGATTGAGAGAGGTACCATGTGGTTTCAATATTAAAGAAGTCACTGTTAAAATCCTATCATGAACAAAATAGGGGTTTCATGCTGAGATCAGGGGTTTTCTCTCTCACATATGGTGGGTTTCCTCATATCAGGTGTAGATATAATTAATTGGGTTTATGACCCGTCAGTGATCCAAATTACCGTAGTGATCCAATTGTCGTTTAAAAAAAAACTAAATGTGAATTTTCTCCCATGAAATCTGACCTTTTGATCTAATCTGCCAAACCGCCCAACGCAAGGCGTATCGCCTCGCGTGGACGTTTGGCCTCAGGCGTACTGCGCGAGACTTCCCAAATTTCAGATATTTTTACACCCGCGCGTACCACCTAGCATGGGTGGGGCTCGCGTACCGCCTGGCGTACCGCCATGGCGATATTTGATCGGATTTTGATATTTTTGTAAATTCCTTCGTTTTGCGATTCCGGAGAATTCGGAACTCCGTTTCGCGCACGTTTTTCCTTTCTCTCCCGACGTTCATGATTTCTCGCGTATTTTTCAAATTGTAATAATCACAATCGTTCTATTAATGCCTATTTCAAACACATTTAACTGTTAAAACCGGTTGTTACACATAAAATATAGCTTTGACCATTCAAAATTATAAAGTCTTGAGTTTATTTCCTACACTCAATTTGGAGTGTCAGTGACAATTACAAACTGACTACTTCTAACCATGTTTTCAGAACCGGACCGGACATCAAACCGGTCTCCTTACCGGTCAGAGGTCCGACCGGTCGGACCGGATTTAAAAACCGGATGATTTTATAAACATTTTGTAAATATATATATATAAAAATCAAAAAAATATAAAAAAAATTAAAAATTAAAAAAACCGGTTCAATCAACCGGTCCGACCACCGGTTCGCCGGTCCGACCGGCCGGTCCACCCATGTAACACCCAAACTTTCCACACGATTACACGTGTCCAATTTTAGGTCCCAGGTTAAACTTTATCGTAAAATCATGTTCGGAAGCGTGAAATTACCATTTCATGATTTAAACACACTTAATTTCAAATCATTTATGTTTATGATTAATAAAAACTAGTGTGTTTAAGTTTAATACCACCAAAGATTTACATAACGCTTGGTTCCGCTTCAAACCTGCCCGATCTGATCGTCCAATGCATATCTATTCATAACATGTAACATCACATATAAGTCACAATTAGTTCATATGAACTAAGTAAGTAACCCCTCCCAGAGTTCCCAAAACTCATTTTTAACACATCCACATATATATATATCATATGGATGTTTATCATGTTTAGATAATAATATATCATATTCAAACATTAACTTGCACCCAACATACATGGTGCATTTATTTCCCTTAATGGGACATTTTCACAAATATGATTATAGTATCTAATCCAACTCTACCACCAGCACTTCTAGCTAAATTTAAAACACCAAATATATATATATATATATATATTTATTTATTGGCTCAACCAATTACCCACACACACGTGGTTTCAACAATGTAGTTTTCCGGATTAACCGGTTATCCACACATATGTGGCACATCATACATATATAAATCTCTCACAAGGTAATAATATCATATTACCAATCATCAACTATTTCTCACAATAGTTTAATCAAAATTACACTATGGTGTTCACATTTCTGTGCTTCCACCATAGCTATTTGTCAGCACCTCTGACTATTCACACATTCGAGATATCATAATTAATTTAAGTCTTAAGATGTTCACCCACCGGTTCTTCCATCTAAGACAATTGCCAGCAATCCTGGCTATCCACCATTGTGGAGTCATACATATAGTAAGTCTTAAGATGTTCACCCACCGGTACTTCCATCTAAGACAATTGCTAGCACCTCTAGCTATCCACCATTGTGGAGTCATAAATAATTCAAGTCTTAAGATGTTTACCCACCGTACTTCCATCTAAGACATTGCCAGCACCTGCAGCACCTCTAGCTATCCACCATTGTGGAGTCATAGTTATTAAGTCTAAGATGTTCACCCATCGATACTTTCATCTAGACAATTGCCAGCACCTCTGGCAATCCACCATTGTGGAGTCATATATAATTCAATACCCGGATAACCGGTTAGCCACATTTGTGGTTCAATTAAATTAATTTCACCGGCTCATCCGGCTAAATTTTTAATGCATTTATATTATGCATACAACTCAAGCATAACATTCATTTGGAAACTAATAATGCCTTCTCAAAGGTCTTTTAACTCCATTAGTTTCATTAGTCAAGTTATGCACAACCAACATATAAACATCAAAATCATATTAATCAATCACCGGCTCATCCGGTTATTCTAATGCAATTATATTGCATATATGTTTCATCTTGAAACTTAACAAATACAATCTACTGGATTTCTCATCTTATAGTTTACATCACATATGTAACATCATTCACATATTTCAAGCACGCAAGTAGACTATTTCTACTACTTATATGTAATGTTACAGTAAGTTGGGTAACTTACCTGGTTCATACGGTTGTTCACTTCCTACAATCTCTTTTCCACTTTTGTGAATTGTCACTTGACTTTCATCACCAACACCTAGTTGCATATTCACACATATACAACTATATTCAAAACATATAACACATACAATCAAGTTTAACTCACTTGACTGGTTTGACTTTCTCAAAGTCCACTTATCACATAATTGACTATATCTTACTATTTTTAGTAAGTTTTAGTCAATTATTATAATTAATCATATCTCATGCCTCCCTTGGGCATTTCATCAAATAATTGATGTTCATTATATTAGTTATGATCTCAATCACTTCTTTTTATCAAATTCATTTATGATCATAACTGTTAATAATTTTTAACATCAATTCATCGCAATCATCATTTAACACATGGATCATAATCCATATTTCATTTAAAATCATATTCTACCCATTCCTACTAGTTATCACACCATGATATGGGTTTCATAACAACCGGACATTATACCGGCTTCAAAACGAAGATTTCACCAACCAAATATCAAGTTCTTCGTTTCTAACAACCCCCAGTTATCAACTAGGCAATAATCAATAACCATAATCATAATATTACAATCAAAACTAGATTTAATTCACAAAATATTAAACTAGTAGGATAAAACGAATCATTACCCAATTGAACGGATATTCAGTTGCAAAACAACGATCAGATGTTGCAGATACGTTCTCTGGTACGATCCGTGGGTTTAATCGGCTTCAAGTCTGAGTTTGGCAGCCTCAAATTTCATATGTTGATGTTGGAAGTTCGAAAGAAAGAGTTTAACAACTCTTCTGCAAGAAATCTGATCGACTTAAGGTGTTTCTAAACCGCCTCACCCGTCGCGTACCGCGAAGAAGATCAAAGAAAGGCTTCGCATACCGCGAAGCAATTCGGGATTCTCAGATATTTTGGGTTCTTCGCGTACCGTGAAGGAACCTCAAAACCACCTTCGCGTACCGCGAAGAGTCCCAAAGCATAGTATCTTTGTAATTTTCTTCGTTTCACGATTCCGGACAATCCGTAACTCCGTTTCGCGCACGGTTTTCTCCCACGTTCATGATTTCTCACATATTTTCAAATTACAACAATCACAATCATTGAATTAACAATTACTTCAAATACATTTCATTATAAGAAACCGGTTGTTACAACCCAAAAACGGTTTCGAAGCTAGAACCAGCCCGTTCACCCCTCCGAATCCAGGTCCGACCGGCCGGTCCGGGTTTGAAAACATTGCTTCTAACCCTTTCTTTAACTTTCGAAACCTTTAGGTTTTACTCTTATTTGTAATCGTATTACCTTCAAAAATTTTATGTAGTCTTTAGTATTCATGAATGAAGGAGGGAATGAAATTACTCATTACATTAAAATGAAAAAAATACATGTTCGGTAACCATATAGGAATAAAATAAACTATTGCATAAGAAATATGATTCATTATCTTATAATAATTTTCATTAATAGGGAGAAGGCTTCTTTTTTTGCATTCCTTTATGGAATGAAATTTTCTGACTCATTCCCCAACCTAACTCATAACCTGACACATGAATCCAACCATGACCCCAAACTATCACTCGACCTATGACTCAATCACAATAACCTGAACCATGACACACCCAACCTATGACATGAACCATACTTTGACTCATAGCCCGACTCATGATCCAAACCATGACTCATTATCCCAACCTATGACATGAACCATGACACATGACTCGAACATGACCCAACCCATGTTCGAACCATGATCTGACCCGTGTTCAAACCATGATTTGACTCTCAACCCAAACCTTGACCCGAATCATGTCATTAATCATGAATTGATGTGCTCATGAGTTATATTATATTCATTCATCGTTTCTTGTCTACCATGAAGTATTTATTTACTTCATTCCAAAATAGAAATCAAACATGGCAATGGAGTGGTAATAATCCATTTCAATTTCTCGTACATTTCATTCTCTCATCCATTCAATTGCCTCCTACCAAACAAACCCTAAAGTTTTTAATCATAAACTTATAGGTTGTATCTTTAAAATTTGTAAAATATCATTTTGTTACTCTCATTATTTTAGATTTCATAGTATATGCATACAAGCATGTCAAAACGTTTAAGTTTTACTTATAAGCATATATGTTTTATCTTTCAATTTTCTAAGATGTCTCTTTGACTCTCTCAGGTTTTTAGAGTTTGTTGTTTATTCTTATATGTGTCAGTGGCAACCTGACACTGACCACTTCAAATCTTTCAACTTTTGAAACTTTTAAGTTTAACTATTAATTTTTCAAAGTTTTATCCCTAGATTTTGCAAAATGGTATTTTAGGCATGCTTCATTTGGCCAATCTTTCAAAGCAAATATTGTTAGCAAATAAGTTAGGTTTTATATAATATGTTTTTATTTGACAGTAATAATTTGAGTTAGTATACATTCCAATATGACTAGGCAACATGTTAAAATATTAGTATGTATTTAAAAACCAACGTCAATGCTCAATAGCTACAATATTATCCTTTTACAGCTTTTCTTTCTAATATATCTGCTTACGTAAACATTGCAACACCAAAGCACTCTTCAGCCTAATGTGATAACTTTCTTTTGCCTCCAACCTACACGGGTTCTAATCTCGTAGGCCACATTTTTTTAATCATTATTTCACTACTACAAAAATAGACAAAAGTAACCAAAACTTCCGCGCAACATATTTAGCAGTAGAATTAACGACTATATAGTGACCGAAAAGAAAGTGGTAGCAAAATTAGCGACCAAGTTAAAAACGATTGCAAAATTAGCGACTCAAATAAGAATAGTTGCAAAATTAGCAACAAGTTGTTTTGGTCATAAAAAAGAAATATCAACACAACTGTTTTTTCGTAAAGGCGGTTGCTAATATGACGAAAAATTAAAAACATAAAATCATAATGCATTTGGTCACAAATATATCTATCGAAGTTATTTCAGTTGCAATATACAATCACAAACTTTTAATAATAAAATATAACTTAATTTAGTCACAAAAATGGATGCAAAATTAGCCCCATAAATTGTTTTAGTCGCAAAATAGAAAATTTGACAAAAGCAACCAAAACTTGTTACCGAAACAATTAGCTACCAAGTTAAAATCGTTCGCAAAATTAGCAATCTAAAAATAATAGGTCGCAAAAACAACGACGGGTTTTGTTGTGGTCTCAAAACAATAGCAAATACAGCGACACAATTGTTTTGGTCGCAAAGACGGTTGCTAATTTGGTGAAAAGTAAAAAATAAAATCACAATTCATGTGGTCATAAAAATGGTCGTAAATATAAGTACCGAAGTTTTTTCAGCTGCAAAATTCAATTATTAATTTTTAAAAATAAAATATAACTTAATATGGTCACAAAAACAGACGGAAATATAATCATTACTTTTTAAAAATAAGAAGGATAACATTTTACTCTTTATAACTTGTAAAATTACATATGCAATGTTTTAAAAACATGAATTGAAGACATATGTAATTTTGTAAGTTTGGAAGAAAAAAATGTAAATACCTCATAAAAATAATATTAAAATTGAAATTGATTCAATCACAATAATGGTAAAAAGGGTAATCATTGATCAATAATAGCCAATGAGACTAGTATTAGTTTATCAAAGTCAATCATTGTTAAAAAAATTTTTTTGGTGGTCAATTAAGGCTATTGAACCACTTATGGTCAATGGCCAATTATTGTCAATTAAGGAAGTGAATTAGCGTCACTTATCGTGGTCAATTAACGTGATATTAGTTAATGATGATCATTATGAATCATTTATGAGAAGTTAGTTTCAATTATTAATTTTTTTTGAACAGCTAACGCCAAGTACCACGGTTTAAATGGGTACATTGACACCACCTTATATGAGGAAACCCATACTGGGAAAACCCTCTAGCTCAACCTATAGCATTTTTTTGCTTCAGCCGAAACTCGAACCCAAAACCTTCCATTCGGGAAGTCAAGGGGGTACCATTAGGCTATGAGCCTTTTGGTCTCAATTATTAATTATTCAATGGTCAATTATGATAAATTATTGTTAATTAGAGGTAATAGTGAACAAGGTAATTAGGGTCAATTAGGTTAGTCTCAATAGTAGTAGTAGTGGTAGTGGTAGTGGTAGTGGTAGTGGTAGTGGAAGTAGTACTAATACTAATAGTAATAGTACTAATAATAATAATAATAATAATAATAATAATAATAATAACAATAATAATAATAATAATGATCATAATAATCATCATAATCATAATCATAATCATAATAATAATAATAATGATCATAATAATGATCATAATAATCATCATAATCATAATCATAATAATAATAATAATGATCATCATCATCATCATCATCATCATCATCATGATAATAGTAATAGTAATAGTAATAGTAATAGTAATACTAATAATAATAATAATAATAATATTATTATTATTATTATTATTATTATTGTTATTATTATTGTTAATTTTGAACAGCTAACGAGATTTAATAACATGCAACAAGGGTAAGTATTGACAAATAATAACAACTAAAGTCAATATAGTCAAATTTAATTAAATGAAGGCAAAGGATAGCCAATCAGTGGCGGATCCAGGAAAAATTTTCAGTGGGTTCACTAGTTATAAACACTTCAATTAGATAGAACCGGACACAAAAAATTTCGGGTCGGTTTGACGGTTTGAGTCTTGTAACGTTTATCACGTAATAACAATGCAATATATTAAGTCAATAATTAAAAAGATATCGTCATTAATTAAAGAGTTCGAAGGTGCGAAGTGTACGCTCGTTTAAGATTTCTGAGCTCCGGACTAAACGAGAGTCAAAGGGGTCGCGCCCCTTGTGGGGTTCGGGGCAACGCCCAGAAACATAAATGAAATTTAGGAAAAAATATTAATTTCGGAAAGTGATTTAACACGATTCTATATAAATTCATGCATTGATTATCGAGAATTATCTAACAAAAATCACTTAATCCATTCGTAACGCTTTCAAGTGCTTCCTTTTCAACCGCACATTTGTCTTTACGATCTTCACTGCCAAAAAACATCTCTCAACTGTCGCGGTTGAAACCATAGGGCCTTAAAATAAATTCCAAGGGTGCCTAATTGTTTTATTTAATCAACATTAATATAAATTACATGGTTTTTAAGAAGTTGAGTGGGATCCTTGCCACCCACTAACCTCTTCTTGCATCCGCCCCTGGACTTACTCCTGAACAAGTGATTCTCCAAGCTGCCTCGTGGCATAAATTCATAAACCAGAAGCCTATGTTCATCTTCCAAACAATACCCAATCAAATTCACCAGATTTTGGTGCGAAAATTGCCCTAAATAATTCACTTCCGCCTGCAATAATCAAGATTTTCTCTAACAAATATCACTTGTATCAATCACGTTGATAAATTACTGTGAAAATTTCATTAATAATTCACTCTTAAAAATCTTAATGGTTCACTTCAGGATTCACCCCTAAAATATCAATGGGTTCACTCTATTGTTAAACTCCTTCGAAATTTTTTTTTCCTACTAACGAGCCGAAGCTCGGTGGGTTCCTGTGAACCCATTTTTTGTATGTACATCCGCCACTGTAGCCAATCATGAACAATTAGGATAAGTTTTGGTCAATTATGATCATTTAGTCAATTAGAGGTAATTAGTGTGCATGAAACTAATGCTAATTAAATAGGTTAATGACAATTAATAATAGTTAATGAGAGTTATATTGATCATTAATAACTAATGAGAGTCAATATTAGTTAATTGGCCAATGATGACTAATAATAGCCATTGTTTATCAATTTAGGAAAGTTAGAATCAAGTTTGGCCAATTACAATCAATAAGTGTTTTTTTTTTCTTGAACGGTTAAACTTACTCTCCACCTAAATTACACCATAATTACACTTTTGCATGGGATTGAACCCATGACCTCCCATTCTAAGAGGCAAGCCTCTACCAAGTGGGCTAGTCCCACATTGGCACGATCAATAAGTGTTAATTAGGGTAATATTACGCGATATCATGAATGTGGATAGGATATTATGATATGGCTTAATTTGTGACGTTCTAATGCCATATGTTATCTTATAGTTGCTTAAAAGCATAAAAATAAGGATTGCGTTTTTTTTAAAGTTTATTTGGGTTATTCAAGTAACCCAAATTATAAACTATGTGACTTACCGATCGGCTAAATATATGCTATAGGTTTTGGGTTTATACATAATTCGGGATAACTCTTATTCAAGTTCTAATGTATATGAACTAGGTTGGCATAATGAGTCATAAGAAGTGTAATGAGTTCTGTTTGATTTCTAGTGGTCAGTAATGGGTTTTGTAGTTTTAATATGTTTTCTTAATTATAGGTACAACCATTGAAAGAGAAAATAACACAATTGCAACAAGAGAAATAAACCGAAAGATTGGGGAAGAAACGAAAGAGTTGAAAAACTCACAATGAGAGAACAAATCGAGGAAAACAAAACTAACAATGCAATAAAAGAGGCAAATGCTGAAATGAAAAAACAAATTGAATTTTAACCGAAAAACATGACAAAAGATTGAATTTTTTGGGCAGTCATGGTTAATTTGGATCTTTTTTTCGTACCTATCTTTGAATATTTCTTACTGTAAGTACTTACGACTATTTTGTTCGTTTATGGTATGGATTGTTCGGATGCTTTTGCGAATAAATACAGTTTTGTGAATTTAATTATTGGATTTTGGGTGTTAGGAATTTACAATTAGTGAAAAACTTGAATATTTTTTCATATTATATATATATATATATATATATATATATATAATAGTTGAAAAATTGGTTGCATTCTTAAAACAAAACTTGGTTGGTAAACTCATTGCAAAATGTGAGTTTGTAAAATTGGTCACTAATGATTTTGTTCGCAAAATCAGACACAAATAGATTCAGTAGCAACTTCATTCGACAACATTTCGGATCGCAAAAGGGTTTGGTTGCAAATATTTTCAGTCGCGGTTCCGGTCTCAAATACTTTTGGTCATAGTTTGATTGCTAACAATTTGGTCACAGAAGTTGTTGCAAAAATAATCCGTTGCAATATTGGTCTAAAACTTTAGCTGCAAAATCTATCGCTAAAAGCATTTGGTCGCAAAATCAGTTGCTAATTTTGCTATGGATACAACCGTAAAATTGGTTGCAAGAATAGTTTGGTCGCAAAAAGTGGCCGCGAAAGTAATTACCGATCTAGGTATAACCCACCACCAAAATCAGTTACAAAATGGTTGCAAAAGAGCATTTGCGACCGTTTTGATTGCCACAAATACTCTTTTTTATAGTAGTGTTTGAATTTAAATTCCCATCACTTTCACCGATTTACAATCACACTCTTCTTTATCAATACAATGAATTTGTTATCCCTCCACATTGCTTTTGTTAACAATGGAGGGTGTGATTCCAAAAATTCAAGGGGGAATTCAAGTTAAAACAACAATAATAGTAATAGTAGCAGTAGCATTTGCCTACACTTAGGGGCTGTTTGGTTGGATCTGAATTATAAGGTGCTGAATGCTTAAGATGTCTGAATGCTTAAGAGGGTCTGAATGATTAATTGCTGAACCAATTAAGGATGTTTGGTTAACACATCTGAATAAAACTAAAAAATTCTCATTTTCTCTCAAAACCCTACTCATCCCGTCTTCTTCCCGTCGCCTTCATGAGCCGCCGGCGAGCACCACACCCGACCTCATCGTCGATCTACCCCTTCGGCCTTCACACCCGACCTCATCGGCGCCATCGTCGATCTTTCGCATCCCATCGTCGAATCTTAGGGTTTCGCCGCATCCATCGTCATCCCCTGTTGTGTGAACCATCGAGCGATGGTGGTGATGCGATGGAGGTGACGGTGGCGTTGACGGGAGCGGGACGGTGGCTCATTAAGAGGTTGAAGGAGACGGGGTGAAGTTCGTCGATCGCAACATTGGACATCGCCGGTGACTCATTGGGGGTGTGACGCCGTCTACAGTGGCGATGGGAATGGTGGCGGTGACAAAAGTGACGGTGACGGGACGCAGGAGGTTGAAGGAGCTGTGGTTGAAGCTCAGCAGGGGTGAAGGAGACGAGGTGCCGAACCATTCAGACATATGCTGAATCATTCAGAGGAGAAAAAATGTTGAAACTAACACCCTAATGTCTGACCGGTTCAGTTGCAACCTCTTAATGGAACCATTAAGAGGCAAACAAACACCCCCTTAGAGTTTTAGAACCGGGTAGCTTGGTAGGCCATAGAAGCTATGAGCCATTGGTTAGAGATAGATAGTAGTAAAGGAAAAAAAACAAAACAAAGCTACTTGTATTGGTGAAACTTTTAGAAATTGTAGCTGTAAAAATTAAAAAGAAAAGCTCACATAAGTGTTAAATACTAAATTTACGCAAGTAAAATAAGAAAGTTTTGTACATTTGTAAAAGTGTTATTTGAAAAAAAAAAAAAAACAACAATTTTAATAGAAACATTGTCTTTAAAACACCGTTTTATAATTTTTATAAGAAAATAAAAAGTATTTGTGAAAGAGTAAAAGCATTTCAATAACAAAAAAAATTACTAGAAAATCTAAAACATTTACAGATTCAAAGCCTTTTCTATATATGACAATTCAACTAAAGGTTTTATTTTTTTAACATTTCATAAACTTCTTTCTCAATTTTTTATTCTCTTTTATTCAATAAAATTATGACTGAGAAAAACAAAAATTCTAACAATCACTTATTTTGATAATAATACTTTTCAAGTAACTTATTTTGATAAATAAGTTTTTCACCTAAAGCTACTAAAAAAACTATGTTGTTGTAATACTGGTTGATGTGGTAAGGTATGTCTCATAGATTAGAGGTTGAGAGTTTAATGCTAGACAAAGCCAGAAATATGTGTTGGTATAGTTTAAGAATTGGTTTGGTGCATGTATATGCTTGCCATAAGAGTTGCTAGCGGATTGTGCTTGCAGCGCGTTGGTTGCTAGGTCCGAAGATCCAATTAGGTTATGAAAAAGCATGCCACTGAGCCCTGTTTAGCTGTTAAAAAAATATGCTTGCCATAAAAAAAGTTACACCTTAAGTTATCATTCAATAAGTTAGGTAACCTAAATATATGGTTGACTTGTTATAAAAAAAGTTTGATTTTTTGACTAAAAAGCCTAGGAAATAACTTTAACCATTAAATATTATAATAATGGTTGAGATTAAATTGCAAAAAAGAAAAAAAAAGGAAAGAAAAAAGAAAGAAAGAAAAAGAAAAAAAGTTGTTGAAATAGCATTTTAATCATCGTACTTTTCACTTATTTTTTTATAAACTTTCATCACTTTTTATAAAGTCATGGCTTTCATAAGCAACTTTAAAAAAAATAAACATATTTTTTTATTTTTAAAATAAGTATAATATCATTATAAATCAAAGTTTTTTATTTTTTTAAAAATGTTAATAACTATCAAATACGAATGGTTTTAGTACACCATAAAAACTTTAAATAATACATCATAAACTTGAGTTATTTTATCTTTACAATAAGCATAGTATCGTTAAATATAAAAAAAAATGTTTTTTTATCTTCTTGTGTTTTTACGTTTTTGTGTTTGTCATTATGTTTTTTCGTTTATCTAAAATGATTAGTTACGAACAACATAACGATGAAAACAACAAATATATCTAATACATAAAAAATAACTAAAAATTAAATGAATAAAACATAAGATACACGATAAATAATTTAACGCAATAACCTTAAATGTGATTTTCTAAAATGATAAGCTTCAAAAATATACTTGTAAGATAACATCATTAGACGCTTCTAATATGCATATAGGGGAAGGTTAAAAATATAACCCACTCTTAAAACGATAACTATAAATAACCCGTCAAGATCAAGCCAAATTTTCGAATTTTTTTTAACATCATTGTAAACACATCTAAAACACTTTTTTATTTTATGAGTTTGCGTGAATTCATCACCGTTTAAGAGTTAACGTCGTTGTAAGTTTTTAAAATTTTGTAACTTACTGCTGTAAGTATAAAATTTTAAAAACTTACAACGACGTTAACTCTCAAATTGTGATAAATTCACGCAAACTCATAAAATAAGAAAGTGTTCTAGATGTGTTTACAATGATGTTAAAAAAAATTCAAAATTTTGACTTGATCTTGACGGGTTATGTGAGTTATGTAAAATTTCATGCCCTATGTATATATAATGATAAATAAAACAAATTTATCTAAAACATAAATTCAAAAAACACACAAAATAAACATGAAACACAACAATATATACATATTATATAATAAACTTAAATATAAAACAAAATAATTATAATGGTTTTCTTTTAAAGATAATCGAAGAACATGCCGTGTCAAGCGTAGAAGACTTTATAGAATTATTAAATTTCAAAGGTCTTTTTATTTTAAATCTATTCCCCTTGAGGCCTAGACATATCACATTGAATGTTAGTGTCTACATACAATTTACTAAACTAAATTAAACATAAAAAGGACATATTCTTTATCTTGGCGTGTGCATTCTTGCCAATGATGTCTTATCCTAGTGATAAGATAGATGTATTTGAAAAGTGATAAGGGACTCAGGTCATAGGTTCGATCCTTGATTTCATCTAGTTTTACCGACCTTCTACCATCATGTCTTTGAGCGGGTGCTTGGGTTGGATTTCTCTGGGAATTGGTGGCTGGTGGTCTTGGGCTCTGTCTGGACCAGTGGCCATCTCGCGCATCCTTTAGCCATCGGGGGCCGCGTACGAGGTACTCGACAGTTGATTAGTTAGCTGTTAAAAAAAGCGTATACATTAAAAAAAATGCCAAATTACGGATGTTGCAAATCTATACATAGGTTAGCTTAAACTAAATAAACTTCTTATTTTAAAAAGTCTAAAACGGATCTTAAGTCATTAGATCATTAATCAACAGCTATGATTAAATTAAGTTGTTGAATATTAGTAATGATCACTTTTGTTAACATTTTATCAAGTTCTCCCACCTTTTTAAACATTCATAACTTTTACATACGACATTGTTTTTTGAAAAAAAATATAACATAAAAACAAACATTTTTATCTTCAAAACTAGTATAGTATTGCTATATAAAAAAATTGTTTTTAGTTCATTGTGTCTTTTATGCATGTCATTGATTATTTTGTACATGTTATTGTATGTTTTATATTTATTGATTAACGTTGTGTTTTTCTGAAAAATTTAAGATACAATGATGTTACAGATGACATATTGTTAAGGAAGGATGACACAATTATGTGCATGAATGACACAATGACGAGCATGAATGACACAATGATCTTTATAAAATACATGATTATTTGTAACAAAGGCACAATTATCTGTAAGAAAAACATAAAAAAAGATAACTTTACACAAATGTTTAAGAAAGACACAATGACGATAATTAGACAAATCAACTGAAAAAATTTCATTTTTTATAGCAACACTAAGCTCATTTTTAAGATAAAAAATGATCATTTTTTTGATGTATACATTTAAAATAATACCTCAAGAACTGTCGAATGTACATCCAACCTTTCATGTCTCCAATCTAAAGAAATGTCTAGCCGACGAAAATCTCCACATGCCTCTTGATGAAGTCCGCATCGACGAGTCAATGCACTTTATTGAGAAGCCGGTGAAGATAGTTGATCGGGAAGTCAAAAAGCTCAAAAACAAGCGCATTCCAATCGTCTTGGTTAAATGAGATTCTAAACGAGGCCCAGAACTTACCTGGGAACGTGAAGATCAAATGAAGACCAAGTATCCTCAATTATTCAATTCGAATTCTTAGTCATTTCGGGACGAAATTCCCTAAAGTAGGGGAGACTGTAATCCCTAAGATTTTCGATTTCATTCAAGCTTTGTAATCGTATCAAATTCGAAATAAATAAAAGTTTGGGTTATTCTTTGAACATTTAACTTATGAATTTAATTAAATGTTTATTAATAAAGCAATACTAATAAAATATAATCAAAGTCTTGATAAATTCATTTTATAAAAGAATTATAATTTTTATAAGTCGTAATAGGTTATAATAAAATAAAAACATTTTAGTATTTAACCTATTTTTAGAGTTATAAAAATATATACATAATATGTACATACATAATAAATAATATAATAATAATAATAATAATAATAATAATAATAATAAAGACATTATAATTATAAAAAGGTTTTTATAAATTATTTTATGTTTTATACAAATTATTTATAAAGTCTAACTATTGAAAATAAATAAAAGATTTTTTGAATTTTAAAGCATAAAAAGGTTATTTGATTAAGGGGGTTAAAAATGACAATTTATAAAACTAGTTTGTGAGTGAGGAAAAGGGTTATCAAAAACAGAAACAAGGATTAAACTTAAAGGGTCAAAGCTGTAAATACCCAAAAGTGGGTTTCCTTCTTTACCCGTTCAACCCATGGATCCACCAACGACCCAACTTCGACCCAAACGCGTCCTCGATTGATTACCACGATTTCCAGCTCATCAATTGTGACAATTGCAGTTCATGATGACGTCATCAATGACAAGGTCACATTTGATCGTGCTAGAAATCTATGATGAGTTGACAATCGAAATTATTATGGGATGATAGTATGTGAAAAATGATGAATGTGGGCTAAAACCGTGCGCGAAAAGGGGTTACGGATTGTCCGCAATCGCGAAATGAAGTTTTGGTCGAAAAATGGGCGAAAACACCCTGGGGCGGTACGCCCCGGGCCAAACGATGAGACGGGGCGATGCGCCTGGGACGCGAAAACATCCGGAAGCTTGGAAGCACGCGCGCGGTACGCCCCAGCCTGCTGTTCGGCTTGGGGCGGTACGCCTGGTGTCAGGATTACGCAGATTGGGCTTAAAAAGTCAAGATTTTATCCAAAAAACTCAAATTTTATCCTATCTTCGTCGATCTCATCACCACCAACGAAAAATTCATCTGTTAAACCCACAAATCTCTATTTCAAAGCCTTCCAAACATCTAAATCGCGCCCAGGAACGTTGCTGCAAGTTCAGATCATCATTTTATCCGCAGAACTCCGTCGGAGTAGGTAACGGTTCATTTTAACCTTCTAGTTTGATTTTGAATGATTAGATCTTGATTTCGAACGTAATGATATGGTTATTGTTGTTGATTATCGCCTAAATGATGGCTAGAAATAGTTAGAAATGAAGAACTTGACAGGTTAACGGTGAAATCTTTGTTTTGAGTCGTTATAATGTATGATTATCATGAAACCATATCATAGATCACAATGGTTTTAACCATTTGATTATAACAATGGTTGTGATGGTCTTGATCATTCTTTGGAATGATCAATGTCAAGGATTAACTATTTCTAAATCTGGAATCCATTGAGAAACTGCCTTGGTGATATAATCAACAACAATACTAATTTGGTTAATCTGGGAAATGTCCTGATTAAACCAATCAGTTATAAGTCTTTTAATAAGAACTTAAATCATTATAGGTTCTCAGTGAACACATGTGATGAGGTGTTAAACTAAGGAAAGTTCTGAGAGTCAGATTAAGCTTAAGTAACTCATAGAACTCTAATGATATACAGGTTTAGAGTTCAAGAACTAGCGATACGCACGTTGTGCATTGTTATTGATTTGAATCAACTCAGGTGAGTTCACGTGTGACACCCCGTAATTTCCAGGTCAGCAACCTACTTATTTAAATGTTTATTTAAATGCTTATTGTACACGTGGCACTAGAATTAGATTGATTTAGTGTGACACGTGGCACGACAGTACGAACACTGACACATGACTTGATAATTCGTGGAATTATCGACAAACAGCACACACGTGTCAAAACACACGAACGTTGGTGAACGTCAAGCACATTGTGTAGCACGACACTCGAAACCTCACGAAACACTCACGCATTGAACTTGGAAGTTCAAACAAGGCCAAACGAAAGTTCGTAAACATGAAAACGGCAACGAACGGATCAAACCAATGAAAATGGGCCTATTGGGCTCACCAGGGGATCTGTCGCGCTACGCGACGGTCCACAAGGACACTGTCGCGATACGCGACAAGTGGCAGGGGAAATTTGAACGCGGAACTCTCTCGCGTTACGCGAGGGGAACCCTTGAATCTGTCTCGCTACGCGACGAGACTCAGTTCGCAGAATCTTTATAAAACCAAGACAATCATGCCTATGCTATCACATTTCATCATTTCTCCGGCTTCACACTCAACACCTCGACCATCTTCTTCCTCTAAACACCTGCAACACCTCTGTAAGCCATTGAAGACCTCATTTGGAGCTTGGGAAGCTTAGAGAACTCAAAGGAGAAAACCTTCCAAGCTTGAGCTTCATCTTTTCTTGCTCGAGCTTGACGAAACCAGCAACCCAGGAGTCTTGGAAGCTGCTCAAACACCATCTTAGCAATCAAAGAAGTGTTGGAAGGTAGTCTCTTAGTCCAAACACTCTCTAGACACTCACACACTCACATGCAAGTGAAAAATCACACATGCAAACACTTTGAATGCACATGCATGAATTTATTTTCTGGGTTTGATGATTTCACTATGTTTCTTGATGATCTAAGATGATTAGATGATGTTTGGTGATGATCCATGATGATGGGTATAGGTCTTGTGGCTTAAAATGAAGATTTATGACATTTTGAATGCATGCATGTACGATCCATGAGTATTGGAATGATCTTGAGTATGTTAATATGTTTTGTGATGATATTAGAAGTGTTAGTCATGGCTAGATTTGATTTAAAAGGTTAAAAGGTTGATTTTTGATAAACCTTCTATTATTGGAAACTTTATTTTGACAAGATGATATTTTGGATAAAATAATGAGCATGCATGTATGTAGAATTGCTCTTAGGATGATAATATGTTGATTGAAATACTTGTAATGTGATCTTGATAATGATTATGGTCATTTCTAGCAATATTACTAAATATAGAAACTTTTGTGAATGAAATGTTGTTAGATTATGATTTTGATTATGATGGTATGTTTAAACAATGCTAGATGATGTAATAAGATGATACATGATATGAAAATAGGTTTAGAAATGTTAAATGGTCATTTTTATGCAAAAACCACAAAGTTACTATTTTTAGTAACTTTATTTTTACAAAAACCAATTAGTGAACATGTTGTATGATTTGAGCATGCTAAATGGTTTAAAATGTTGTAATATGATGAGTAGATGCTAAGTTAGATGGTTTCCGATGTCACTTATGCTATAAATGGAAACTTTCCATTTTAGGAAACTTTTGTGCACTAACATGATGAAAACGACTTATATGAATTCGTATGATGATGTGCTATGTGTTAACATGATCACGTAGGACTATTGAACATGCTAGAACTATAAAACCGATATGCTTTGTGAACTTTCCATAAATGGAAACTTACTATAGATAGTAAGTTGTCCATAGACGCGACTTGCGTGTTTCGCACACGACAAACACTAACACAATTGCTACACGATTTACAACCGTCACACGGTTCACCAACGGGTCGTTGACTTGACACGGTCAAACTTGGTCAACTTTAGTCAAACATGGTCAAACACGGTCATTGTGGACCAACACAGTCAAACACGGTCAATGTGGACCAACACGAGCAGACATGGTCATTGTGGACCGACACGGACAAACATGAACAACCAAGGGTTGTTGGGCACAAACACGAGCACTAACACAAACACTAGCACTGTCACTTACACAAACTCACAAACGGTGTACGATATAGGTCGACGGTGACCGACACGCCTTACGACGCGGGAGCTTACGCTTACATTCGATTCATTTCACTAAGGTGAGTTTACGGCCCCTCTTTACTCTTTTCAAACGCTTTTAAATAGGGGGAGAATACTAGTTGCATCGAGTCAAGCATTATTACTATTACAAACATTTTTGGTGTATGCTGGTTTATTGGACAAACATTAAGTGTTGAACTCGTATTAAGCCCTCACAAAGTCTTACCGTTAATGTACGAACAACGTGGTAGATTTGGATGGATCCATTAGGGAATGACTAACCCCACGGGGCACTATGTTGACTGGATGTCATAACCCGTGCAAATTCTGACCTAACTTGCTATGCATACGAGGCATAGCAGAGGCAAGGACAAACAAGTCTAGTTCGGTAGTGACGCACTGACACTTTGGGCCTAGGGCTCGGTACTAACATTTGATAAACAGCATGACACACTTTTATTACTATATGTATATCAAAACCTGTGAACTCACCAACCATTGTGTTGACACTTTTTCTAACTTGTATTCTCAGGTAACTAGCTGACTATGGAGCAGGAATGCACATTAGGGATTATGGGCATAGGATCCCGCATTCATGTTAACAGTCTTTTGAAAAACAATTACTTTTGGGTTATGTTTGAACAATGTTGTGTTAACAATTAAATTTCCGCTGTGTAAACAACTATCTTTCCGCTGCACGTTATGATAACTTTATTTTCCGCTGCAAACTATTTTATCAAGTGTATGTGTCAAACTTGGATTTGTAAACACATATAGAGTTGTTCTATATGACCTTGAGCTATGATTCTGGACACGTCACACCCACGTGGACTGACACCACGAGTGGGAATTTGGGGGTGTGACAGACTGGTATCAGAGTCTTGGTTATAGGGAACTAGGTTTGTATGTAGTAAACTTAGACTATAGCCATTGCTCAACTTTAGACACTACACGTAGAACTTGCACATTGATGACATTGTTACTTATTGAACTGTCGCTTACTAACGTGAAACTTACAGGATGGCCGACAACAACAGCAACGTTAACAGGAGCGCAGCTAGACCCACGGGCACAGATGATTTGGCGGCAGAGAGTCGGCGACGGATCGACGATATCGTAGCCCAGGTTGACGCAGAGATGGATAGACGGGCTCGACACGCGGAGCGAGCTCGGTATTGGGGATGGCTCCCGCAGATCATCCGCGGTTGGATCATAGCCGAGAGGGTACCTACACCCCGGTATCGCAGTGACGCACCGACCGATCACCGACTGCCCCCACTCGGAGTGCCGCTGGAGCAGGCATTTGCTGCCCACGTGGCATTCTCTCGACGGGAGGCCATGAGGAGTGGCGAACTGTCGAACGAGGTCCGAGTTCTTCGTGAGAAGAACGATCGCCTGGAAAGGCGAAACGATCTATTGGAGGAGCAGGTGGAGACCCTACGTCTCCAGGTGTCCCAGCTTATGACCCAGCATGGTCAGATGGTTGACATCATGCAGGAGCATGATGGACGCATCACTGAGAATCGGACAGACATAACCGAGACTCAGGCGATGGTGCAGGCCAGTGATGCCATGCTTAACGCATGGGCTGCACAGTTTATTGAGGAACCACCACAGGAGGATGGTCCTGAATTCGAGGCCGAGGACCTCGAGGAAGAGGACTTTGATGAGGATCCTATGAGGATCCGGAGGAGGATGATGATGATGACGGAGACGCTGCTAGCGATATTTCACACGTCTCTATGGATTCGGACTAGAGGACTGTTGTGTTTTGTACTTTCTTTATTTTGGCCTAGACGAGCGGGATGTGCTCGAAGAACTTATTATGTATTTCCTTTTGAAATTATTGTACTTCAAGCTTATTATTAATGAGAATTATGTTTCGTCTTACTTATTACATGTTGACCATGATTGCTTGATAACATAACCTCTAACTTGACAGCTAACATGACATCTGATCTGACATCTGACATGACATTTGACTAACACCCTAACATGTGCTAATTAAAACTCTATCCCTTATGTATAGAACCATACATGGCGGGATGAGGACCGTACGCGCGTCCTGCTAAACGGACACTAGATGCCGCTGTGATAAAAATGATGGTTGACCGACGGGTCAACAAAGCGATCGCTGACTACGAAGCCAGTCGCCAGCATAGCGAAACTAGCGGAAACAACAACGGTACTAACACTTGCCTGACGCGACTAATATAGTGTAGCTAACACAATACTAACACACAACACTGGTTTCTGACAAACAGGGTCAAACAGCAGCAACGGGAAAGGATGTTCCTTTAAGTCTTTCCTAAACTGCCACCCACACAAGTTCAAGGGAACTGAGGGAGCTGTCGGAATGCTCCGCTGGGTGGAGAAAGTGGAGTCTGTATTCGCCATGTGCGAATGTGCTGAAGAGAACCGGGTGAAGTTCGCAACTGGTACACTGGAAGGACCAGCACTCACATGGTGGAATACCCATGTACAAACCCTGGGGTTGGACGGTGCCAACTCCATGCCATGGGCTGATTTCACCAGACTACTGCAGGAGGAGTATTGCCCTCGTGATGAGATTCGGAAACTGGAAGCCGAATTCTGGGTACACAAAATGGTGGGGTCTGAGATCGAGCAATATTGCACTCGATTTCATGAGCTGTGTAAGTTATGCCCGGCGATGGTGACGCCGGAATACAAGAAGATCGAGCAGTTCATCAGCGGGCTGCCCGAACAAATCCAAAGCATGGTGACTGCTTCTGATCTCACCACCATCCAACCACTGATCCGACTGGCCCATAAACTAACCGATCAAGCTGTAGCTCAGGGCAAACTACCCAAGCGAGGCGAACATCTAAAGCCTCAAGAAAGTCAGAAGAGGAAGTGGGAATCCAGCCACCACCAATCTCATCAACCCCAACAACAACAACGATCTGCACCTGCTAGAGCATTTACTGTCACCCAACCCGATGACAAGGGAAAGGGTGTATATCAAGGGAAGTACCCACTGTGCAACCGATGCTCATACCACCACTTCGGGCAATGCGAGCGATACCGTTGCCTAAAGCGCGGAAGACATGGCCACATGGCCAAAGACTGCAGATCCAGATTTCCCAACAACAACAACCTCAACCACAACCAGAACCAGAACAACAACCAGAACACCTCCAGAGGGTGTTATGAATGCGGAAAACCGGGGCACATGAGGAGGGATTGCCCTCAGCTGAAGAAGGCCGGGGGAGGAGCGGCCAAGGGTCGAGCTTTTGTAATTGGCTCGGGAGAAGCCAAGGATGACCCGAACATCGTAACCGGTACGTTTCTTTTAAATAATGTCTATGCTAGCATATTATTTGATATCGGTGCCGATAGGAGTTTTATATCTAGTGAGTTTAGCAAATTACTAGATATTACCCCAACACCACTAGACTACAAGTATACCGTAGAGTTAGCCGATGGCAAACTGATTGAAACACAACACATCTTTCGAGGATGCGTCATGGTTTTGGCGGATCATGAACTCGAAATCGATTTGATGCCGGTGACTCTCGGAAGCTTTGATGTGGTCGTTGGAATGGATTGGTTATCCGCTAACCAAGCTGAGATCGTATGCAACGAGAAGATCGTACGAGTGACGTTGCAGAACGGAGAACAGATCTCGATTCAGGGGGAAAGACGGGGAGTACCTCTGAACATCATATCATGCATGAAGGCAAACAAGTACCTACAAAAGGGATACACTGCAATACTAGCCCTCATCGCAGAGCAACCAAAGAAGGAGAGGAAGATTGAGGACATCGTTGTAGTCCGCGAATTTCCTGAAGTGTTTCCCGAAGACCTACCCGGACTACCTCCGAAGCGAGAAGTCGAATTCCAGATAGACCTTACACCTGGAGCAGCACCGATTGCTAAAGCTCCATACCGACTAGCACCGACGGAGATGCAAGAACTGTTTAACCAGTTGCAGGAACTGTTAGACAAGGGATTTATAAGACCAAGCTTCTCACCTTGGGGAGCACCAGTCTTGTTTGTGAAGAAGAAAGACGGATCATTCCGTATGTGTATCGACTACCGAGAGCTGAACAAGGTGACAATCAAGAATCGATACCCGTTGCCACGAATAGACGATCTATTTGACCAATTGCAAGGGTCAAGCTACTATTCAAAGATCGATTTAAGATCGGGTTACCATCAATTGAGGATACAAGAAAACGATATTCCTAAGACTGCCTTCCGAACTCGATACGGACACTACGAATTCTTGGTTATGCCCTTTGGACTGACCAACGCACCAGCCGTGTTCATGGATCTCATGAATAGAGTGTGCAAACCTTACCTTGACAAATTCGTAATAGTGTTCATTGACGACATTCTGATTTACTCAAAGAATCAGGAGGAACATGCTGAACATCTAAGGCTAGTCTTGGAACTGCTGAAGAAGGAGCAACTATATGCGAAGTTTTCGAAATGCGACTTCTGGATTCGCGAAGTCCAATTCCTTGGACACGTGGTTAACGAACGGGGAATACACGTAGACCCAGCCAAAATCGAAGCCATCAAGAATTGGGAAGCACCCAAGACTCCAACTGAGGTGTGGAAATTCCTTGGACTGGCCGGGTACTACAGGAGATTCATTGAAGGATTCTCGAAGATTGCTCAATCATTGACATCCCTGACTCATAAAGACAAGAAGTTTGACTGGGGAGACAAACAGGAAACTGCTTTCAACTTGTTGAAGCAGAAACTATGTACTGCACCTATTCTATCCTTGCCGGAAGGATGCGACGATTTTGTGGTGTATTACGACGCCTCGAAACAGGGACTCGGTTGCGTGCTGATGCAACGCGAGAAGGTTATAGCTTACGCTTCACGGCAACTGAAGGTGCATGAGAAGAACTACACGACTCATGACCTTGAGTTGGGAGCCGTAGTATTTGCTTTGAAAATATGGCGACACTACTTGTATGGCACAAAATGCACTATCTTTACCGATCACAAGAGCCTACAACACATCTTCGATCAGAAAGAGTTAAACATGAGGCAACGCAGATGGGTTGAGCTTATCGGCGATTATGACTGCGCCATCAAGTACCATCCCGGTAAAGGCAACGTAGTGGCCGACGTGTTGAGCCGGAAGGAAACAACAAAACGCGTGCGTGCTCTACAACTCACGATTCATTTTGAATTGCCAAATCAGGTACGAATCGCACAACAAGAAGCCCTAAAAACTGAAAATCTCACTCTTGAAGCCATGCGTGGCATGGATAAGCAATTGAAAGTAAAAGATGACGGAGCATACTATCTGATGGATCGAATTTGGATTCCACACTACGGGGGATTGAGAGAAGTAGTGATGGACGAAGCACACAAGAGCCGGTATTCCATACATCCGGGCTCTGACAAAATGTACCATGATCTGAAGACAACTTACTGGTGGCCGAACATGAAGGCCGAGATAGCAACTTACGTGAGTAAGTGCTTAACGTGCTCAAAAGTCAAGGTTGAGTACCAGAAGCCATCAGGATTACTTCAGCAACCGGAACTACCAATGTGGAAATGGGAGCAAATTTCCATGGACTTCATAACTAAACTGCCTAAGACGGCAAATGGTTGCGATACCATCTGGGTTATCGTAGACCGACTGACAAAGTCCGCACACTTCCTACCCATCAAGGAGACTGACAAGCTAGACAAACTCACACGCATCTATCTGAAGGAAGTGGTCACTCGACATGGAGTGCCAATCTCAATCATATCTGATCGCGACAGTCGATTCACGTCGCATTTCTGGAAGTCTTTGCATAAGGCTTTGGGCACGAGATTGGACATGAGTACCGCTTACCAACCGCAGACAGACGGGCAAAGTGAGCGAACGATACAGACACTGGAGGACATGCTCCGAGCCTGCGTTATTGACTTTGGGAGTAGCTGGGAATCTCATCTACCGTTAGTTGAGTTTTCATACAATAACAACTACCACACAAGCATTCAAGCTGCACCATTCGAGGCACTTTACGGACGTAAGTGTCGATCACCCATCTGCTGGGCAGAAGTTGGAGACAGCCAACTGACTGGTCCAGAACTGGTGCACGAGACCACTGAGAAGATCGTGCAAATACGCAAGCGAATGGCAGCAGCTCGGGACAGACAGAAGAGCTATGCTGACAAAGGACGCAAACCGTTAGAATTCCAGGTGGGAGACAGAGTATTACTCAAGGTCTCGCCCTGGAAAGGTGTCATTCGGTTTGGCAAACGAGGAAAGTTGAACCCTCGTTACATTGGACCCTTCGAGATTACAAAACGAACTGAACCTGCCAGTCGAACTGAGCAGTGTACACAACGTATTCCACATCTCGAACCTCAAAATTGCCTATCTGATGAGACACTTGTTATTCCTCTCGAGGAAATACAAATCGACGAACAATTGAACTTCGTTGAGGAACCGGTGGAGATTATGGACCGGGAAACCAAGAAGCTCAAACTTAGCAAAATACCGATTGTGAAAGTGCGATGGAATTCGCGACGAGGACCGGAATTCACGTGGGAACGTGAAGATCAGATGAAACAAAAGTACCCACACCTGTTCGCGGAACAGACAAGCACTGGCAACACAAGTTGAATTTCGGGACGAAATTCTTTCTAACATGGGGAGGATGTGACACCCCGTAATTTCCAGGTCAGCAACCTACTTATTTAAATGTTTATTTAAATGCTTATTGTACACGTGGCACTAGAATTAGATTGATTTAGTATGACACGTGGCACGACAGTACGAACACTGACACATGACTTGATAATTCGTGGAATTATCGATAAACAGCACACACGTGTCAAAACACACGAACATTGGTGAACGTCAAGCACATTGTGTAGCATGACACTCGAAACCTCACGAAACACTCACGCATTGAACTTGGAAGTTCAAACAAGGCCAAACGAAAGTTCGTAAACGTGAAAACGGCAACGAACGGATCAAACCAATGAAAATGGGCCTATTGGGCTCACCAGGGGATCTGTCGCGCTACGCGACGGTCCACAAGGACACTGTCGCGATACGCGACAAGTGGCGGGGGAAATTTGAACGCGGAACTCTCTCGCGTTACGTGAGGGGAACCCTTGAATCTGTCTCGCTACGCGACGAGACTCAGTTCGCTGAATCTTTATAAAACCAAGACAATCATGCCTATGCTATCCCATTTCATCATTTCTCCGGCTTCACACTCAACACCTCGACCATCTTCTTCCTCTAAACACCTGCAACACCTCTGTAAGCCATTGAAGACCTCATTTGGAGCTTGGGAAGCTTAGAGAACTCAAAGGAGAAGACCTTCCAAGCTTGAGCTTCATCTTTTCTTGCTCGAGCTTGACGAAACCAGCAACCCAGGAGTCTTGGAAGCTGCTCAAACACCATCTTAGCAATCAAAGAAGTGTTGGAAGGTAGTCTCTTAGTCCAAACACTCTCTAGACACTCACACACTCACATGCAAGTGAAAAATCACACATGCAAACACTTTGAATGCACATGCATGAATTTATTTTCTGGGTTTGATGATTTCACTATGTTTCTTGATGATCTAAGATGATTAGATGATGTTTGGTGATGATCCATGATGATGGGTATAGGTCTTGTGGCTTAAAATGAAGATTTATGACATTTTGAATGCATGCATGTACGATCCATGAGTATTGGAATGATCTTGAGTATGTTAATATGTTTCGTGATGATATTAGAAGTGTTAGTCATGGCTAGATTTGATTTAAAAGGTTAAAAGGCTGATTTTTGATAAACCTTCTATTATTGGAAACTTTATTTTGACAAGATGATATTTTGGATAAAATAATGAGCATGCATGTATGTAGAATTGCTCTTAGGATGATAATATGTTGATTGAAATACTTGTAATGTGATCTTGATAATGATTATGGTCATTTCTAGCAATATTACTAAATATAGAAACTTTTGTGAATGAAATGTTGTTAGATTATGATTTTGATTATGATGGTATGTTTAAACAATGCTAGATGATGTAATAAGATGATTCATGATATGAAAATAGGTTTAGAAATGTTAAATGGTCATTTTTATGCAAAAACCACAAAGTTACTATTTTTAGTAACTTTATTTTTACAAAAACCAATTAGTGAACATGTTGTATGATTTGAGCATGCTAAATGGTTTAAAATGTTGTAATATGATGAGTAGATGCTAAGTTAGATGGTTTCCGATGTCACTTATGCTATAAATGGAAACTTTCCATTTTAGGAAACTTTTGTGCACTAACATGATGAAAACGACTTATATGAATTCGTATGATGATGTGCTATGTGTTAACATGATCACGTATGACTATTGAACATGCTAGAACTATAAAACCGATATGCTTTGTGAACTTTCCATAAATGGAAACTTACTATAGATAGTAAGTTGTCCATAGACGCGACTTGCGTGTTTCGCACACGACAAACACTAACACAATTGCTACACGATTTACAACCGTCACACGGTTCACCAACGGGTCGTTGACTTGACACGGTCAAACTTGGTCAACTTTAGTCAAACATGGTCAAACACGGTCATTGTGGACCAACACAGTCAAACACGGTCAATGTGGACCAACACGAGCAGACACGGTCATTGTGGACCGACACGGACAAACATGAACAACCAAGGGTTGTTGGGCACAAACACGAGCACTAACACAAACACTAGCACTGTCACTTACACAAACTCACAAACGGTGTACGATATAGGTCGACGGTGACCGACACGCCTTACGACGCGGGAGCTTACGCTTACATTCGATTCATTTCACTAAGGTGAGTTTACGGCCCCTCTTTACTCTTTTCAAACGCTTTTAAATAGGGGGAGAATACTAGTTGCATCGAGTCAAGCATTATTACTATTACAAACATTTTTGGTGTATGCTGGTTTATTGGACAAACATTAAGTGTTGAACTCGTATTAAGCCCTCACAAAGTCTTACCGTTAATGTACGAACAACGTGGTAGATTTGGATGGATCCATTAGGGAATGACTAACCCCACGGGGCACTATGTTGACTGGATGTCATAACCCGTGCAAATTCTGACCTAACTTGCTATGCATACGAGGCATAGCAGAGGCAAGGACAAACAAGTCTAGTTCGGTAGTGACGCACTGACACTTTGGGCCTAGGGCTCGGTACTAACATTTGATAAACAGCATGACACACTTTTATTACTATATGTATATCAAAACCTGTGAACTCACCAACCATTGTGTTGACACTTTTTCTAACTTGTATTCTCAGGTAACTAGCTGACTATGGAGCAGGAATGCACATTAGGGATTATGGGCATAGGATCCCGCATTCATGTTAACAGTCTTTTGAAAAACAATTACTTTTGGGTTATGTTTGAACAATGTTGTGTTAACAATTAAATTTCCGCTGTGTAAACAACTATCTTTCCGCTGCACGTTATGATAACTTTATTTTCCGCTGCAAACTATTTTATCAAGTGTATGTGTCAAACTTGGATTTGTAAACACATATAGAGTTGTTCTATATGACCTTGAGCTGTGATTCTGGACACGTCACACCCACGTGGACTGACACCACGAGTGGGAATTTGGGGGTGTGACATCACGAATCCCCTTTTCTGTATTTTGGCTTTTATACTCGGGGAATGAGAAAACATAGAAACCCGTTTGAAACATTTTGATGATTGTGAAACATGAAACCTGATTAGATCAGGTGTAACTCCGAGACGCTTTCGCGATATTTTGTGAAACACGAAAACTTATTTGCATCGTATGATACGATGAAACGTTTTTGAAACATTTTGTGAAACACGAAAATGAAAGCGTTGTAAAACATTTGGTTGAATCACGTGACAGTGGGGAGAAACACATGACCAAACTTGTCATTATTTCACGGGTTACACAATTGTCGCTATGTCCCCTATTCTGTAACCGTTAACCGTGGGGGGGGGGGGGGGCGTGATTATTGAGAATAAATTCTATTTGTGATTGACAATCCTCGCCCGTGGTTCGTAGCTAAAACCACAACTGGATGTCGAGCGGGCGCTCAATAAGGCTAAAACACACAATGTCTTGCGACAAGGACATTAGGAAGGGGCAAACACTGAAACTCGTCAACTCGGTTACGGGAGCCCAGGAGTTATAATTGGACAGTTGGTCGGGGAAACTAAACACGAAATTGTTGTTAGGAACAATGTTCGCACTGGATACCAATGTTTTACACCCAGTTTGGGACATTTATATTATTGAACTATTTTTATGCAAACATTTGAATCGTTTGAGTTACATCACGTACATTTTTACAAACAAACTTGTGAACTCACCAGCAATATGCTGATTGTTTTAAATCATGTTTTCTTAGATGCATAGTGAAACAAGGGGTGGAGCTGAGAGCTCAATTTCGGGAGACATATGGTGGAGTCTATGAGAGATAGACTCAATAATGTGATACATAGCATAATATATATGTGTAATAGCATCATATATATGTGTGAAACTCAGACAAAACTGTAATTACATTAGGCTTGTGGATAAAGTAGTTGTATTATTGCATTGTAATATAGAAACATGTAAGTTTTTTTTGTCGTAAATCATGACTGTGAAACCTTGACGTCACACCGTACGCTTCCGCAACGATTAGGGTGTGACATCAATCGCATATATAGCAAGGATTTGAGCGCGTTTAAACCTGTCAATCATCAATTTATTTAATGGATTCGAAAATCACATGAAAAGTCACTTCCTAACTTAAACCGATCGACTGGAAATTCGAATCCCATTCAAACGTGTATAAAATCCAAATCAAACCACTCTATCTTCACCCCTTGCTAATCCCGAACTAGTATGCACAAGAAAAACGAGCAAACAACATCATTTTGATCGCGATTCAGGACCAAGATCGACCGAAACTTCAAGCTACTCGAACTTCCATCATTCGTACTCGTACCAGGTAATCCTATGTACCAATCTATTCTAAATCAAGTGAGAATTAAAAGCCCCATGCTTTTAATCACTCACAATACGCGAATCAGACGAATTCGAACCAGAAGTAAACTAGGGTTCATACTGTTATGTGTTCGATTTGAGCGACTGTATAACATCATTTAGGAACGAAATCATTCAAGGTTCCATCCCCCAGCCCAGCGGTTAAGCCCGCCGGATGAGGGTTAACAGGTCGCGGGTTCAAATCCTTTGGCCGGCCCATATTCGAATTTTTTTTTGTTCCATCCATTCTAACTCATTTTTCTTTTATAAAAATTATGCTAAAAATCCCAAAAAAATTATTGTATAAAAATTCTGTAGAAATTCCAGTAACATATTAAATTCTTTTTATGAGTTTATAATAAAAAACTAATTTAATAATTCATTTAAAAAATATATTGTTGTATTAAATTCTAGGATTTAAAGAATTAATTTTTTTAAAAAACATTCTGTTAAAATCAAAACTCAAATGTTTTCAAATAAAATTTATTTAGTTTATTTATTTATTTAAAAGTATTTAATTTAAATAAAAAAAGTTTAAAATAGGATTTAAAGTAAATTGTTATTTAAAAACTAAAATAAAAGTGTTTTAAAAATCAAGAGTCGAACAAACTGTTCAATATATATATATATATATAATAATTTTTATTATTATTATTTATTTGTTTATTTGTTTATTCTTTTTCAAATACAATTTATTATTCACATTAAAAACATGTTAGAATGATCAAAATAATTCACATGACTATTCCAAGTTTATAAGTCTTTAAAAGATCAAATAAAATTTTAATAAACTCAATTATACAAACTTTTAAAAACAAATAATTAATTGAATGGATGGAAATCAACTCATGTAAACCACTTAGAAAATTCTATTCAAAAATAATAAATAAAAAGGAATATTTAATATTCTATTTTTATTTATTATAAGAATATTATTAAATATTCTTAAACAATTAGTTTAGTCATATAACTAATATTGATTAAATAAAAAGAATATTTTTAATATTCTATTTTATCTAAATCAATACTAATTTTGGTTTATTCATACAAATAATATTGATAAATAAAAGAATACGATAGGTATTTTATTTTATTAAATCAATATTTTAGGAATTGTTATTCTAAGTATCCATTCAAAAAAACATAGTTCCATTCAAACTAGGATTTCCATTAGGATTGCCATAGTTTCTAGGATTTTTGAACTTAAACTATAGGATTGATAAGACTTGAATTACTCAAATTTTAGGTGAGTAGATAGCCTTACCTCCTCATTGTTTAAATCAAGAACTTGGAACTAACCTAGCATCCTAACAAGTGAGTTCTTCACACTCCCTTTTACTTCTTGTTTTTGGGATGTTACACATGTCATATACAAACTATTATTCATTCTATTATTCAATTCAAACTTATGATGCAAGCCTTAGACTTATTTAGTTTTATGTGTTAGATGCTAAGTTTATACAATGTGTTGATTCTATGTGTGTTGCCAGTCAAGCAAATTAGTACTTAGTAGCCTAGGGTGGTTAGATACTATCTTGGCAATGGCTTTGGCTTTTGTGTGAAAAAAGGTGAAAAGTGCATTAGCAAACTAGTTGAATTACAAATGATAATTCTTGTATTGTTATACTTGAATTATTATGTAAGGATACTTGTTTGGACACAAGCATTTGTTATTCATATATTCATTCAATTATTCAAACTTGTATTATGCTATGCCTTTAATACATATTCTAATTAAGTTTTAGTTTGTATCCTTTTTATAGTTAGTATTCAAACTTAGTGTGTAAACTCACCAACTATGCAAATAGTTGACAAAATTTATTTTACATGTGTGACATGTTAAGGAAGAAGGATTCAAGACATAAGATAGGTCTAGAGACCTAGTTTAATTTATTTAATCAAATGTTTAGACTTTTGGTTTATTGTAATGTTTGATTTGAATTTGAACTATTGTAATGACTTTGAATGTTTGGTTATTTAATGAATGAATGTTTGATTTGAATTAAATACAATTGTTTAATTATTGAAACTTACACATAGCACCATGAGTAATGAACAATCTAACTCGCGCCCCAACGTATTCCGCCTTTGGTTGGGGTGTGACAGATTGGTATCAGAGCCATGGTTATAGGGATTTAGGTTATTAGAAATGGTGACCTAGACTATAACTAGGACTACCCAAATATGAGTTATCTCATATTACAATTGTTGTTTATTACTTGCTTATGTGCTATGTGTGATATATAAATTCATTATGTTCTTTATTATAATTGTTACCATAGAGGAAAGCCTTAGTTTAATACCATAGAGGAAAGCCATAGTTAATTAAATGCCTTGCTTACACTTAGCTAAGAATGCCTTAGTTTTAGATGGCTTTATATCATGGAGGTTACTTAGCTTAAGCAATTGCCTTAGAATTTGCTTTTAAGTGAACTCTATTCCAATCTCACGTGTGTGTGAGTGAACATTAGTTGATAAGTTATGAACTCATTAGGCTTGATGCCTAATATTCCTTAGAGAATTTAAGCTTAGGAAATTCCAATATTGATTTTTATAATCCCGTTAGAATTAGGTTTGTGAGGTGGATATGTAGTAACTGGAAGGGTGTAGTACCGGTAGTTGGAATTCCTGTCTAGGAAAGCTATTCGTATAAATCCCCGAGGTACTGTGGGACCAGTCTAGCTTTCCTGGGGACTTCTAATGAGAGTATGATCACTTATAGGCCAAAGCATATCACACCAAACATCTTGCAAACCAAATTAATTCTAATATGTCACAAGGTATTTTGAATACCATTCCTTATGTTTTAAATAAAGTCAATTGATTTGATTATGTGTTTTTATATTCAATGACATATTATCTATGATTAGTAATAATTACTTATCTAAGATAATACAAACGTCACAAATGTTATCTATTCATATTCAATTCCTAATCAATTCTTATTTTTATCTAGATGGCTTGTAGGGAGCGCGCGGCTGAACGTCGTATTGCTTCTATTATTGCTCGCCAAATGGGAACCATACTACCTAATATGGTTGCACAACTCCAACAACTCAATATCAACCCAGTCAACTCAAACCCTGAACAAGTCAATCAACCCAAGTGCTGCTTTAAGCACTTCAACTCATTCAACCCACCCAGGTATAATGGGTCGGATGGAGCAACTGGACTACTCCAGTGGTTTGAGGGTATGGAGAGTACCTTCTTGAATAGTGACTGCCCGGCCAAATTGAAGGTTCGTTATGCTACGGGGACTCTACAAAAACGAGCCCTTACCTGGTGGAACAATGAAAAACGAACCATTGGGGAAAACACTGCTGATGAACTCACTTGGGGACCCTAGAGTTTTGCCCTCGTAACGAGGTGAAGAAGCTCGAGTTTGAGTTCTGGGATCTCAAACAAGATAGTGGTGAGAATCTTGCTTACAACAATCGTTTTCATGAGCTCAGTCTCTTATGCCCTCATATGGTGACCCCTTTGCAAAGAGGGATCGAAAAGTACATTGGTGGCCTGCCAATGGTGATTCAAGATTCTATACTAAGTAGCAACCCTAAAACCCTTGTTGATGCCATCCGTCTGGCTGCTACTTTGACAGACAACCATGTCAAAGATGGGACTCTAACTCGAAAGGGGTCCAAGAAGGAGAAGGACCAATCAAAATGTCCAAAAGAAGCACCAAAGGAAGAGGCCAAATCTAGGTCATCTTCCTCCTCCAAAAAGAACCACAAGAGAAAGGCAAGTCATATGAACTTTGTTGCGACCCATGCCACTCCTCTTCAACAGTTTGGACCTGTCAACACTAATGCACAAGCCAACAAGAAAGCATACACTGGTCCTTTTCCAATGTGTGCAAATTGTAGTTTTCATCACCCTGCCACGAACCCCTGTCGTTTCTGTACGAACTGCAACCGCTTCACTTTGCTATCAATTGTAGGGTGCCAAAGGTTCAAGTCAACCCCACTAATGTGCAAGTCATCACTGCTCCAAGGCAAAATGGAGTTAGAGCATGTTATACTTGTGGGGATCCAAACCACATGGCCAATACTTGCCCTCGAAGGGTTCACGCTTTGATGGCCCCAAATAGTCAAGGAAATCAAGTGGCAAGGGGTCGTGTCTTCAATGTCAATGCCAACCAAGCTCAAAACAACAATGACGTGGTGAATGGTACGTTTCTTGTAAATGGACTTTATTCATCTATATTGTTTGACACGGGGGCCGATAGAAGTTTTATTTCTTTAGAATTTGAACCCCTACTTGCTATGCCTAGAATTAAGTTGAATGAACCTTTTAGTGTTGAAGTAGCCAATGGTAAAACAATTAAACTTGACTCTATCATACCAAATTGCTCTTTGAACCTTAATTCTCATGACTTCTCAATTGATCTTATACTAATGCAATTGGGGAGTTTTGACCTCATAGTTGGCATGGACTGGTTGTCAAAACATCATGCTGAAATTGTTTGCTATGAGAAGTATATTCGAATCCCAATCAAAGAAGGTCAAGAGCTTCGAGTATATGGGGAGAAAGCCTCAAAAGGTCTTCTACTCATGTCATGCGTACAAGCTCAAAAGTATTTGCGCAAGAAGTATGTGGCCTTCTTGGCTCATGTAGTGGAAACCAAAGTAGAAGAAAAGAAGTTAGAAGATATTCCTATAGTTCGTGAATTCCCCAAGGTCTTTCCCGAAGACATCAATGGTCTACCTCCAAATCGACAAGTCGAATTCTGTATCCATCTCGTTCCTGGAGCGATGCCGGTCGCAAAAGCTCCTTATCGACTCGCTCCTACCGAATTACAAAAACTTGCAAGTCAATTGCAAGAACTTTCCGACAAAGGGTTCATTCGTCCTAGTTCATCTCCTTGGGGTGCACCAGTCTTGTTTGTGAAGAAGAAAGACGGTTCTTTTCGTATGTGCATCGATTATCGTGAGCTTAACAAACTTATGATTAAAAATCGATACCCATTACCGAGGATCGACGATCTTTTTGATCAATTACAAGGCGCAAAGTGTTTCTCTAAAATCGATCTTCGTTCGGGTTATCATCAACTTCAAGTTTTTGAAGAAGATGTGCCGAAGACAGCCTTTCGTACAAGATACGGGCATTACGAGTTTTTGGTTATCCCTTTTGGTTTGACAAACGCACATGCGGTTTTCATGGACTTGATGAATCGCGTTTGTAAACCGTATCTTGACAAGTTCGTAATCGTATTCATCGACGACATTCTGATTTATTCAAAGTCAAAATACGAACATGAGAACCATCTTCGTTTAATACTTGAACTCCTGAAAAAGGAACAACTTTATGCCAAGTTCTCGAAATGCGAATTTTGGCTTAGAGAGGTTCAGTTTTTGGGACACATTGTGAATGAGGATGGAATCCATGTTGACCCTGCAAAGATTGAGACGGTGAAGAGTTGGAAGACTCCAACAACACGAACCGAGATTCGATCATTCTTTGGTCTAGCAGGTCAAATCTTAAACTCTTAGAAATTATCTTAAGGTTCATTTCACTTCTATCATCTAATCAAACGACTTTCTAATTGACAAGTTATTACCGTCGTTTCATTTCTAATTTCTCCAAGATTGCATTACCGCTCACTGCCTTGACCCATAAAGGCAAACCGTATAAGTGGGAAGATTCTCAGGAGAATGCCTTTCAAACTCTTAAACAAAACTATGCAATGCTCCTATTCTCACGTTACCCGATGGAACCGACGACTTCTTGTCTATTGTGATGCCTCGAACCAAGGAGTTGGATGCGTGCTTATGCAACGTGGGAAAGTTATTGCATACGCTTCAAGGCAATTAAAGATCCATGAGAAGAATTATACGACCCATGATCTTGAACTTGGTGCGGTGGTATTTGCATTAAAAATTTGGAGACACTGCCCTTATGGTACAAAATGTGTGGTGTTCACGGACCACAAAAGTCTTCAACATATTCTGAATCAAAAAGAGCTCAATACGAGACAAAGGCGTTGGGTGGAATTACTCAACGACTACGATTGCGAGATTCGTTACCATCCCGGTAAAGCAAACGTAGTAGCCGATGCTCTCAGTCGAAAAAATCAAGCCAAGTCCATCATCCTTCAAAGTATTCAAATTTCATTTGATCTTCAAAACCGTATTCTTGAAGCTCAACAAAGAACGGTCTCGGAAGGTAAGTTACCTGAAGAAATGCCTGGTAATGTTGAACTACAACTCGAGTCCAAAACAAACGGTTTGCTTCACTTTCAAAATCGTTTATGGATTCCAAATCGAAATCAGCTACGAGAACTCATTCTAAACGAAGCTCACAAGTCTCGATATTCTATTCATCCTGGTGCCGACAAAATGTACAAAGACCTTCGGGTTCAGTATTGGTGGCCGGGAATGAAGAACGATGTCATTCTTTACGTTTCTAAATGCCTTACTTGTTCAAAGGTGAAAGCCAAACATCAACGACCGTCGGGATTACTTGAACAACCTGAAATACCCGTTTGGAAATGGGAGGGTATTGCTATGGATTTCATAACTAAACTCCCACGAACTGCTCGGGGTTATGACAGCATTTGGGTGATTGTTGACCGTTTGACAAAGGCTGCTCACTTTTTACCGATTCGAGAAACCAATCGAGTGGAAGAACTAGCTCGTATCTACATTAATGAAATTGTGGGTAGACATGGCGTTCCACTTAACATCATTTCTGACCGAGATGGTCGATTCATTGCTCATTTTTGGAAGTCATTACAATCAGCTCTTGGTACTCAATTGAATCTTAGCACCGCCTACCATCCTCAAACCGATGGACAATCCGAAAGGACCATTCAAACACTTGAAGATATGTTGCGATGTTGTGTGATTGACTTTGGTGGTAATTGGGATAACTACTTACCGTTAATCGAGTTCTCGTACAACAATAGCTACCATTCGAGCATTGACATGGCACCTTTCGAGGCGCTCTATGGGCGCAAATGTCGATCACCGGTTTGTTGGAATGAGTTAGGTGAAGCTCAAATCACTGGACCGGAATTGGTTCAAGAAACAACAAACAAAATCATGCGTATTCGTGAAAATCTGACGACTGCTCGTAGTAGGCAAAAGTTATGTTGACAGACGGCGAAAGCCGTTGGAATTTCAAGTCAACGATATGTTCCTTTTGAAGGTGTCCCCTTGGAAAGGTGTTGTTTGTTTTGGCAAGAAAGGTAAGCTAGCTCCTCGATACGTGGGTCCTTTCAAAGTCTTGGAAATGATTGGTAAAGTGGCTTACCGACTCGAGTTGCCTCAAGAACTGTCGAATGTACATCCAACCTTTCATGTCTCCAATCTAAAGAAATGTCTAGCCGAAGAAAATCTCCACATACCTCTTGATGAAGTCCGCATCGACGAGTCAATGCACTTTATTGAGAAGCCGGTGAAGATAGTTGATCGGGAAGTCAAAAAGCTCAAAAAAAAGCGCATTCCAATCGTCTTGGTTAAATGGGATTCTAAACGAGGCCCAGAACTTACCTGGGAACGTGAAGATCAAATGAAGACCAAGTATCCTCAATTATTCAATTCGAATTCTTAGTCATTTCGGGACGAAATTCCCTAAAGTAGGGGAGACTGTAATCCCTAAGATTTTCGATTTTCATTCAAGCTTTGTAATCGTATCAAATTCGAAATAATAAAAGTTTGGGTTATTCTTTGAACATTTAACTTATGAATTTAATTAAATGTTTATTAATAAAGCAATACTAATAAAATATAATCAAAGTCTTGATAAATTCATTTTATAAAAGAATTATCATTTTTATAAGTCGTAATAGGTTATAATAAAATAAAAACATTTTAGTATTTAACCTATTTTTAGAGTTATAAAAATACATACATAATATGTACATACATAATAAATAATATAATAATAATAATAATAATAATAATAATAATAATAATAATAATAATAATAATAATAATAATAATTAAGACATTATAATTATAAAAAGGTTTTTATAAATTATTTTATGTTTTATACAAATTATTTATAAAGTCTAAATATTGAAAATAAATAAAGATTTTGTAAATTTTAAAGCATAAAAAGGTTATTTGATTAAGGGGGTTAAAAATGACAATTTATAAAACTAGTTTGTGAGTGAGGAAAAGGGTTATCAAAAACAGAAACAAGGATTAAACTTAAAGGGTCAAAGCTGTAAATACCCAAAAGCGGGTTTCCTTCTTTACCCGTTCAACCCATGGATCCACCAACGACCCAACTTCGACCCAAACTCGTCCTCGATCGATTACCACGATTTCCAGCTCATCAATCGCATATATAGCAAGGATTTGAGCGCGTTTAAACCTGTCAATCATCAATTTATTTAATGGATTCGAAAATCACACGAAAAATCACTTCCTAACTTAAACCGATCGACTGGAAATTCGAATCCCATTCGAACGTGTATAAAACCCAAATCAAACCACTCTATCTTCACCCCTTGCTAATCCCGAACTAGTCTGCACAAGAAAAACGAGCAAACAACATCATTTTGATCACGATTCAGGACCAAGATCGACCGAAACTTCAAGCTACTCGAACTTCCATCATTCGTACTCGTACAGGTGATCCTATGTACCAATCTATTCTAAATCAAGTGAGGATTAAAAGCCCCATGCTTTTAATCACTCACAATACGCGAATCAGACAAATTCGAACTAGAAGTAAACTAGGGTTCATATTGTTATGTGTTCGATTTGAGCGACTATATAACATCATTTAGGAACGAAATCATTCAAGGTTCCATCCCTCAGCCCAGCTGTTAAGCCAGCCGGCTGAGGGTTAACAGGTCGCGGGTTCAAATCCTTTGGCCGGCCCATATCCGAATTTTTTTTTGTTCCATCCATTCTAACTCATTTTTCTTTTTTAAAAATTATGCTAAAAATCCTAAAAAAATTATTTTATAAAAATTCTGTAGAAATTCCAGTAACATATTAAATTCTTTTTATGAGTTTATAATAAAAACTAATTTAATAATTCATTAAAAAAAACTATATTGTTGTATTAAATTATAGGATTTAAAGAATTAATTTTTTAGAAACATTCTGTTAAAATCAAAACTCAAATGTTTTCAAATAAAATTTATTTATTTTATTTATTTATTTAAAAGTATTTAATTTAAATAAAAAGGTTTAAAATAGGATTTAAAGTAAATTCTTATTTAAAAACTAAAATAAAAGTGTTTTAAAAATCAAGAGTCGAACAAACTGTTCAATATATATATATATATATATATATATATAATTTTTATTATTATTTTTTATTTGTTTATTTGTTTATTCTTTTTCAAATACATTTATTATTCACATTAAAAACATGTTAGAATGATCAAAATAATTCACATGACTATTCCAAGTTTATAAGTCTTTAAAAGATCAAATAAAATTTTAATAAACTCAATTATACAAACTTTTAAAAACAAATAATTAATTGAATGGATGGAAATCAACTCATGTAAACCACTTAGAAAATTCTATTCAAAAATAATAAATAAAAAGGAATATTTAATATTCTATTTTTATTTATTATAAGAATATTATTAAATATTCTTAAACAATTAGTTTAGTCATATAACTAATATTGATTAAATAAAAAGAATATTTTTAATATTCTATTTTATTTAAATCAATACTAAGTTTGGTTTATTCATAAAAATAATATTGATAAATAAAAGAATACGATAGGTATTTTATTTTATTAAATCAATATTTTAGGAATTGTTATTCTAAGTATATAGTTCCATACAAACTAGGACTTCCATTAGGATTGCCATAGTTTCTAGGATTCTTGAACTTAAACTATAGGATTGATAAGACTTGAATTACTCAAATTATAGGTGAGTAGATAGCCTTACCTCCTCATTGTTTAAATCAAGAACTTGGAACTAGCCTAGCATCCTAACAAGTGAGTTCTTCACACACCCTTTTACTTCTTGTTTTTGGGATGTTACACATGTCATATACAAACTATTATTCATTCTATTATTCAATTCAAACGTATGATGCAAGCCTTAGACTTATTTAGTTTTATGTGTTAGATGCTAAGTTTATACAATGTGTTGATTCTATGTGTGTTGCCAGTCAAGCAAATTAGTACTTAGTAGCCTAGGGTGGTTAGATACTATATTCGCAATGGCTTTGGCCTTCGTGTGAAAAAATGTGAAAAGTACATTAGCAAACTAGTTGAATTACAAATGATAATTCTTGTATTGTTATACTTGAATTATTATGTAAGGATACTTGTTTGGACACAAGCATTTGTTATTCATATATTCATTCAATTATTCAAACTTGTATTATGCTATGCCTTTGATACATATTCTAATTAAGTTTTAGTTTGCATCCTTTTATAGTTAGTATTCAAACTTAGTGTGTAAACTCACCAACTATGCAAATAGTTGACAAAATTTATTTTACATGTGTGACAGGTTAAGGAAGAAGGAATCAAGACATTAGATAGGTCTAGAGACCTAGTTTAATTATTTAATCAAATGTTTAGACTTTTGGTTTATTGTAATGTTTGATTTGAATTTGAAATATTGTAATGACTTTGAATGTTTGGTTATTTATGAATGAATGTTTGATTGAATTAAATACAATTGT
>SZYD01001056.1:0-68931 GCA_009363875.1 Mikania micrantha | reverse complement strand
TGCTCTAAATGTCTTTAGGAATTCAAAAATTTACAAGTGTGTGTGTGTATTATTACATGAATCATTTTAGCTATTACATTATGACTAGTAAATGTCACCCGCACTCCCCGTGGCGGTTAACAGCAGTTTATACCAATTTGGCAGTTCTGTATCATGATCAATAGGCTATTGATAAATCAAGATGAAAAGAGTATAATGTAATTGAATTCAAATACTTAAAAAGAGAGAAAAACAAAATTATAAGTCCACCCACAAAATATCACCTGCAAATCTATTGTAATCTCAAGGGCATCCAGTAATATTTTTATTCAAAGTTAACTAGTAAAGAATACCCCCTTCATCTCAATATATTGAATTACTAATTATTTAGAAATTAGCCCTAATTGTCAACGTATTATAGTAATCAAACCTAATTACAAATGAAATTAGATCATACATTAGCATTCATGTACTCCATGTATCGATCAGACGAATCAAAGAATCCACGACGGAGAGGACAATGAAGCCTAATATCATCTTACAAACCCTAAACCCTCTCGTGGCGACGTATCGGTAGATCTAGTGTTAGATCAGATAGTAGTGGCGCTAGACAAAGAATTGAAGGATACAAAAAGGACGAACCTGCGGTGTGGAGAAAAGATGTGAGTCGATGCTCCGGTTTGCCGTAGAAAGGTAATTTTGACTGGATTCCGTTGCCGTTGTGTTTGATATGTTCTGCGCGGAGTATCGATGCGCCGACCGATACAATGATGGCGGTGAGGTGATAGGCCGTTGGCGAAGCGGAGAAGTGAGTTGGATCGAATGAGAAAAACGGAATCGCCGATTTGGAATCGGAGGAACTTTCATTTTGAACCAAATTTGACCTGAATGCAGTATGGTTAGAGGTGATTGCGCATACCTTTGTCCGGTGAACATGCAGTGATTTGGAGCGGAGCGTGTGCAATGGATACCTTGGGTACTTGAACGTTTCTTACCATACGGGTATTGCAATTAATGGAAGAAACTCTACCTTATTGACGTAAGAGGTTTAAACCTGAGCAGGTGAGAGAGTTTATAAATTTTTATCCGTTCCTGGTTTATGTTTTATCTGATGGGTGGAAGGGTGACGACCGGTCCTGCCCTTGAATGTGTGCTCGTTTGGTTTAAACCAGTCGTTCAGCTTGAAGCCGTTCAGAAAAAAAAACATGAACATTTCTTTACGATTATGAAATATACCCAATTTTTATAATTGTTGTCCTAAGTAGGTCATTAAAATTATTAGTGGTGTTCTAGTTGTATGTAAATAACCTATATAGCATGTTAATAAGAAATTTTTTATTAATCGGTGATAATATCACTTTTAAAATAATTTAAATCAATGATAATTTTAAAGAATATATTAAATTAAATATTATTTAACATCATCAAAATTTACGCATACTATTTGAAAAAAATCATTTAAGTTTGGTTTTTATTTGTATTTTTAATAATTAAAATTATATCGACACTTACCATAATAAATATATAGTATTATTTGAAAAAAAATCATTTAAGTTTGGCTTCTTTTTATTATTTTTAATAATTAAAATTATATAAACATTTAACATAATGCATATAGAGAGAGAGAGAGAAATTTTATATTAACCGGCTATTCGGGTTATTTAAATAGTTTGTAACATCATTAATAAATACAATAACTTAATCGAGACAATAAAAAAGTTCGGTGATGTACACAAAGTACTTCAATTAAAATTAACAAAATCAAAACTAAACTAGACACTAAGTAATATTATAGACTCTCTAAAACTAAACTGACAGGAAAGTAGACCTATTGAAATTAGTAAAGCAAAAGCAAGTCTGGATATCGGACCCACAGACTTCCACAGAAAATACTAACTAGACTCAAATACTTATCTATACAATTATGGTTAATGAAATTATAATTGGAGGGGGGTTTACTGAATAATTAAAAATATACTAAAAAGAAAGAATGACTGAAAACGACTTGGGTCTGAAAACAGAAATCAACTAAGATTTTATGATGATGGAAGTACTAGCTAGGTCTGAATTCTATATATGCTCAACAATTCTTCTATCGATTATGGAACTAATGTGAAACCAGGATCTTGAGATACTAAACTTATAAGTAACCCTTCTCAAAGATGTTAACCAAGATACCTAAAAGCCGTTAAACTGACGGTTAAATGGACTTCCTTCACAGGTCACCCAATTCTACTAATGACATATCCAACAGACAATCTACCTCACAGTACTAGAGTCACAATACACCAGAGTGCAAGGGATAACTAGGAATATCTAACTGGATTCGGTAAACAAGAAATGGCAAATAAACTAGAAAGAATCTTCTCACAAAGCCTTTGACTAGCAACCTAACACACAAGATAAACCGACAATATCTCACTTTACAGCTTTTGAGATTGGTTGAACATCTAGAACATCTAAATCATGAAAAACACTCCTATGGAATACTACGTCTAACAAACCATTCAATAATCAAAACACACAGTAATTGATCTAACATGCACCTATGTTGTGAAAGACATTCACCAAAGCACATGAGGAATAAGTAATCATGCAATAGTTGAGTCTAAATATGCGTATACATCCAATAATCAAAACCAAGTCTTTATGTCATTAGTTCATCACAATCAAATGTTCCAAAACCAATAGAATTAATGTCAAACATGCATATTCATCATAACCTAGGTAGTTCTAAGGTTTAGCCCATAATTATTCCATAAACAATGGAAAATCTCAAGAAACTGAATTGAAAACATGAAAATTCAGTATAAAAACAAAGAGTAATCAAAACTGAATGTTTTACAACCTTGATTATGAATCCTAGGGCTTCCAAATGTCAATCATTGCCTTCAAGATCTTCCAATCACCTCTTGTCGCCTCTCTAGAACTCTCTGATCGTGTGTAACCCTAATTTTTCCTCCTAGCCATCTTTTAAACGATCAAAACATTTTTTTCTGGATTTTTCTCTTCGTCGCGTAACGCGACAGGGTTTTGGGATGTCGTCGCGTAGCGCGTGTAACGACCCGTTTTCAATAAATCGAATACAATTGAAGTAATCGTAAGTAAAATGGTTTTGGTTATAAAAAAATTTAAAATATGTGAGAAATGATGAACGTGGGAGAAAAACCGAGCGCGAAACGGAGTTCCGGATTGTCCGGAATCGCGGAATGAAGATAAAATCGAAAAACGAAGAAAATGGCGTGGGGCGGTACGCCCCGAGCCACACGCCCACGCTAGGCGATACGCGCGGAAGGTGGCGTAAAGAATCTGACATCCTAGTCCCGCGCGGTACGCCTGAGACCAACGTCCCTCGTGGGGCGATACGCCTGGCGTCTATGGCGGCTACAGAATGCTTATCTTCGAAGATTTCAGCAGAAATATTATATTTTTTCTTTCTCTCGATCAATTTCACCACAAACACACACATATACGAATTTTAAGCTTCCAACATCGATTTTGAAGCTATCCAGACGTTCGGGTTGAGCCGTGGATTGTTTCTACGCGTCCAGATCGTTGTTTTTCATTCAGAAATCCGTTTGAAGGGTAACGATCCGTTTTATCTCGTTTATTTTGATAATATACGGATTAAATATAGTTTTGTGTATTATATAATGATCTGGGATGATTAGAAACGAAGGACTAGGTGTTTTAACGGTGAAATTTTGATTTTTATCCGTTATAATGCCCGTTTGTTATGAAACTCATATTATGGAGTATGATTATTAGGGGGGTGATTAAAGAGTGGTTGTGATGGTCTTTGATCATTCTTTAGAATGATAAATTAACGTGTAAAGTTGAAATTTAATGATTTTAGCATAAAACGATGTTGTGATGATTTAAATATGATAAAGAACATGTGTAGATTAATTTCTACACATGGGTTGTTGGTAAAAGCCTCAATGAGGTTTTAACTGAAAATAAAGAATGAAACAGGTCGAATGAATTAGATTACATAAATAACACACGTGTGGTGTTCATGTTGTTAAATTCTGTTATATGTGAATATATAATAGGAAGAGGAGGTGAATCTAATTCTAGAAGGCCTGGGAAAGAGTTGGAAATTGTTGATAACTCTTCAAATTAAGGTAAGTTACCTATTTGATTGAACTTGTAGTTAAGGACTGGGTGAGTCCATACTACAAGTGATTGTGTTATACGTGATTGTGGTTATTGTTGTTGCATGATTCACAGGTGTGTGAACATGTGGTGATCTACGAATGCGTAGATGTTGAATTGGTACTGTGCATGTTTGGATTCACAAGGTGTGTGAACGTATAACTTGCACATTCCAATGTAAAAGATTCACAAGGTGTGTGAACATGTGGTGATCTACGAATGCGTAGATGTTGAATTGGTACTGTGCATGTTTGGATTCACAAGGTGTGTGAACGTATAACTTGCACATTCCAATGTAAAAGATTCACAAGGTGTGTGAACATGTGGTGATCTACGAATGCGTAGATGTTGAATTGGTAATGTGCATGTTTAGATTCACAAGGTGTGTGAACGTATAACTTGCACATTCCAATGTAAAAGATTCACAAGGTGTGTGAACATGTGATGATCTACGAATGCGTAGATGTTGAATTGGTAATGTGCATGTTTAGATTCACAAGGTGTGTGAACGTATAACTTGCCATTCCAATGTAAAAGATTCACAAGGTGTGTGAACATGTGGTGATCTACGAATGCGTAGATGTTGAATTGGTAATGTGCATGTTTAGATTCACAAGGTGTGTGAACGTATAACTTGCCATTCCAATGTAAAAGATTCACAAGGTGTGTGAACATGTGGTGATCTACGAATGCGTAGATGTTGAATTGGTAATGTGCATGTTTGGATTCACAAGGTGTGTGAACGTATAACTTGCACTTCCAATGTAAAAGATTCACAAGGTGTGTGAACATGTGGTGTATTTGAAATGTGCGTGCTTTGGTGCAGACATTTGGAATTCAAATGTCAAATTGCAAATTGTGAATTTTATGAAATATGATGCACAATTGGTGTTTTGTGTGTTATATATATATGTGTTATATTACGTTATAATAATTGTGCATAAATGTGGGACGTATTGAGGTTTTGGTTGAAACGAACCGTTAGTAAATCGTTTTGTATGTGGCTAAATGTTGTCATCAACATTTTATTTGAAACCTCATTAGTGTATCCATATGGTGTTATGGAGTACACGTGGTGAATGACGATGTAATCTTACTTAGTTCTAACGAACTAATGGTGAACTTAAATGTGGTGCTTACAGGTACAAGGGAGTAGGGTGAACGGTGATGGTGATCGGGAATCGAACGTGGAGGCTCGTGTGGTGGTTTAATATATAAATAATTGAACATGCGTGAAGCTTTTGTGCAATAAATGTTTGGTGGAGTTTGTAAACATACTTAAACTTAAACTTGTTTTTAACAGATGTTGGTAATAGTATGTTTAAAAATTTGTAAAACACAAAAGTCGTTTTTGTTTTGACTGGGACCTAACGTAATTTATTAAATAATGTTGTAAAATGTCCTGAGAGGACATAGAAGTGACTGGGGTGCCACAAGTTGGTATCAGAGCCAACGGTTTGAGGGATTTGAGTGCGTCATGAACACTTAAACTCAAACCATTGAGCTCTTGATAGATGGGAAGAGCTGTTCGATTCAAAATCCGATCACAAAGCCGAACTCACCAGGTAGGATGTATCTGTAAATGGTTATGTGATATGAAATTTGTTTGTTATAAACCAATATTACTAACTTGTGTGAAACAGTGAACGTAAGGACACGGGTATATGGTGCATATCTTGCTATGCCTGGCCAGTTTAGCAACATATACACGATATGAACGTATCCTTAGGAACATTATTTCACATCAGTATAGGGAGGTATTGGTGGGGTGTAAAGACGGGGTGTATGTGATTGGTAAAAAAATCACAGATGTGTCGGTATTAGTTAAATAATTGAGTAATTCACAAGAGTGTGAATATTCAATAAAGACACATGAATATGTAATGCATAAATCCGTTAAGGACGAGTATGTGGTTTGGAGTATGTGGTTTGCATATATGTGGAGTATAAATATGTAAACTAATGATATGTTATATTATTTCAGTCATAAAATGGCTGATGAACATAATCCCAAGGGAATGGGACATGAGGAAGAACAACTCACCGAACTGCAAATGATGGTGAGGGAGGAGGTAGCTAAAGCATTTGAAGCTACCTTACCAACTCGTCTAGATGGATTACAAGCTTCATTAAAGAATTTTATAAGTGAAGAGTTTGCAACTCTTAAAGATGAAATAAGTGGGGAAAAACCTTCTAAAAAGGTTACTTACAAAGAGTTTGTGGCTTGTAAGCCAACGGAATTTAAAGGCGAAGTGGATCCACTGTTGAGCCAAAGGTGGATAACTGATATGGAAAGCACGTTTGAAACGTGTCATTGTGATCATTCTGACGAGGTAATGTTTGCTGGAAACCAATTGAAAGAACGAGCAAAAGATTGGTGGGAACTTCTCCGAAAGGAGAAGGGTCGGGATGGAATTAAGGAATTGAAGTGGGGTGCATTTAAGGAGTTGTTCCTTAAAGGATTTTGTCCTCAGGCTGCTATTGATAGAATTACTGAGGAGTTTTTACATATGAGGCACAAGGAGGAGGATATAGACACTATTACTGCAGTGTTCTATGATAAAGCTAAATTTTGTCCTGATCTTCTTAGGACTGAACGAATGTGGATTAACAGGTACCATAGTATGTTGAATGCTAAGTACCGGGAGTTTCTCATACCATCAAAGTTTGAAACTTTGTCTGAATTGATTGATTGCGCTCGTGAGCGTGAATTGGAGTTAAAAATATAGGAAGACCGTGGGGAGAAACGAAAAATGGAAAAGGAAGTGGGATCCTCTAAAAAGGGGAAATTTGTTAGTCCACTTAAAAAGTTTAGTTCTCTGGGAGAAGCTAAACATTGTTTAAAATGTGGAAAGAAACATTTTGGGGAGTGCTATTTTAAATCGGTGGTATGTTATAAATCTGGAAAGCCGAGGCATCTTGCCTCTCAATGTGCGAGTGCACTCAATCTGTGCTACAACTGTTATAAACCGGGGCATCGACGAAGTGAATGCCCGGAGTTAAAGGGGCAGGTCAAGGAGGTACGAGTGGTGGGTCTTTTAAGGCCCAAGGTAGTGGTAAGAAGGTTGAAATACCCCCACCAAAGGGTAGAGCCTTCAAATTACGGCGGAAGAGGCTAAAGTCACTTCAGACGTGGTGACAGGTACTTTTCATATAAATTCCTTGCCTGCTTATATATTGTTTGATTCTGGAGCTAGTCGCTCTTTTATATCTGTGAAATTTGTGAATCATGATTCGTTTGTACTAGCTAATCTACCTTGTCCATTAAAGGTAGAAATAGCTTATTCTAAGAGTTTCTTAGTGTACGACATCTATCATAGATGTAAACTCACCATTGATGGTGAGGATTATGAGGTTGATTTGATTCCAATGATCTTGGGAGAATTTGATGTTGTGATTGGGATGGATTGGTTGTCTAAATATGGAGCTAACATTATATGTAAGCGAAAGGTTATTCAATTAATATCTCCGGGTGGTTATGAGGTATGTATTCAGGGAGAGAAAGGGGTGGAACCATATTGTGTTCTTTAACTAAAGCTATGAATTACATGAACCATGGGGGTCAGTCATTCTTAGCTTATGTTATTGACGTAAGGATGAGGTAAAGGAACTTAATGATGTTCCAGTAGTCAGAGATTTTCCTGATGTATTTCCGGATGATTTACCGGGACTTCCTTGTGATAGAGAGGTTGAGTTTAAAATTGATCTCATTCCTGGGGCTAAACCCATAGCTAAAGCTCCATATCGGTTGGCACCATCTGAGTTGAAAGAATTGATGACACAGTTACAAGATCTTTTAGATAAAGGGTTTATCCGTCCAAGTATCTCCCCGTGGGGGTGCACCAATTCTTTTTGTTAAAAAGAAAGACGGAAGCCTTAGAATGTGTATTGATTATAGAGAATTGAACAAAGTAACTGTGAAAAACCGATATCCTCTACCTAGAATTGATGATCTTTTTGATCAGTTGCAAGGAGCGTCGTGGTTTTCTAAAATCGATCTTCGCTCGGGTTATCATCAACTCAAGGTTAAGGAGGAAGATATTCCCAAGACCGCTTTCCGTACTCGTTACGATCATTATGAATTTCTTGTGATGTCTTTTGGGTTGACAAATGCACCGGCTGCGTTCATGGATTTGATGAACCGGGTGTGTCGCCCAATGTTGGATCGATCTGTCATTGTCTTTATCGATGACATCCTTATCTATTCTAAAAATGAGGGTGATCACGCTTGTCATTTGCGTGAAGTCCTTGAAACTTTACGTAAGGAGAAATTATATGCCAAATTTTCTAAATGCGCATTTTGGTTGCGTGAAGTCCAGTTTTTGGGACATGTGGTGTGTGCTGATGGCATACTTGTTGATCCTTCGAAAGTTCAAGCGGTGATGAAGTGGAGTTCTCCTAAAACTCCAACTGAAATTAGAAGTTTTCTTGGTCTAGCTGGTTACTATCGGCGGTTTATACAGGATTTCGCGAGAATTGCATCTCCTTTGACTAAACTGACCAGAAAAATGTGAAATTTGTTTGGGGTGAGGATCAAGAAAAAGCTTTTAATGAATTCAAGTCCAAGTTAACTCAGGCACCGGTATTAACTCTACCAGATGGACCTGATGATTTTGTGGTGTATTCTGATGCATCTTATCTTGGGCTTGGTTGTGTCCTTATGCAAAGGGGTAAAGTGATTGCCTATGCGTCGAGGCAACTGAAAGTTCATGAAGTAAACTATCCTACTCATGATCTGGAATTAGCAGCTGTGGTGTTTGCCTTAAAAATTTGGAGGCATTATTTGTACGGTGTGAAATGTACAATTTACACTGATCACAAGAGCCTGAAATACTTCTTTACACAGAAGGAATTAAATATGAGGCAAAGACGTTGGATAGAACTACTCAAGGATTATGATTGTGAAATCCTTTATCATCCGGGAAAAGCCAATGTGGTGGCGGACGCCTTGAGTTGGAAAGAAGAACATGAACCCATTCGGGTTATAGCAATGAAGATTGTGATTTCCTCTGATTTGGTGGATCAAATTAAAGAAGCTCAAATTGAAGCTTTAAAAGAAGAAAACTGGAAACGAGACCGAATTAAGGGGCAAGCTCATAATCTGGAGGAAGATAGTCGAGGTTTAAAGACAAGATGGGGCAGGGTGTGGATACCTCCCACTTGTTCTCTGAAAACCGATTTGATGGAGGAAGCTCATAAATCAAAATACTCAATTCATCCGGGAGCCACTAAAATGTATCGAGACCTTCGGGTAAATTACTGGTGGCCAGGTATGAAACGAGATATTGTTAAATATGTTGAAAAATGTTTAACTTGTTTGCAAGTAAAGGCTGAACATCAAAAGCCTTATGGAAAATTACAGCCTTTGGAAATTCCCATGTGGAAATGGGAACATATCACAATGGACATAATTACTAAACTTCCGAAAACCCGAAAGGGGTATGATGCGATTTGGGTCATTGTGGATCGGTTGACTAAAAGTGCTCATTTTATTCCTATTCGTATAACAACAGTTATCATTCTGGGTTGGGAATGCCTCCATATGAAATGTTATATGGAAGGCGATGTCGAACTCCTGTTTGCTGGGGAGAGGTGGGACCGCGAGAGCTGGAAAATAAAGAAATATTGAAAGAAACAAATCAACAAATTGATCAAATTCGAGCTCACTTGAAGGCGGCACAAGACCGTCAAAAGTCATATGCAGATAAACGAAGACGATCGATTGAGTTTCAAGTGGGAGATTTTGTGTTGCTAAAGGTTTCCCCTTGGAAGGGTGTGATTCGTTTTCGTAAACGGGGAAAATTAAGTCCGCGTTTCGTCGGACCGTTTAGAGTTATAGCTCGGATAGGTAATGTTGCTTATCGCCTTGAGCTACCAGAAGAACTGAGTGGTATACATGATACTTTTCATGTGTCATATTTGAGAAAATGTCTAGCTGATGAATCGGCTTATGTGCCACTAGAAGACTTGGAAATTGATGACAAGTTGAACTATGTGGAAAAGCCGGTGGCTATATTAGATCGAAAAGTCAAACAACTCAGAAACAAGTCTTTGAATCAAGTGAAGGTCCAATGGAAAAATAGAAGAGGATCTGACGCAACATGGGAGTCTGAAGATGAAATGAGGAAATTTTATCCTTTTCTTTTTGATGTATAAACGGTTTCGAGGACGAAACCTTTGTAAGGAGGGGAGATTTGTAACGACCCGTTTTCAATAAATCGAATACAATTGAAGTAATCGTAACTAAAATGGTTTTGGTTATTAAAAAAAATTAAAATATATGAGAAATGATGAACGTGGGAGAAAACCGAGCGCGAAACGGAGTTCCGGATTGTCCGGAATCACGGAATGAAGATAAAATCGAAAAACGAAGAAAATGGCCTGGGGCGGTACGTCCCGAGCCACACGCCCACGCTAGGTGATACGTGCGGAAGGTGGCGTAAAGAATCTGACATCCTAGTCCCGCGCGGTACGCCTGAGACCAACGTCCCTCGTGGGGCGATACGCCTGGCGTCTATGGCGGCTACAAAATGCTTATCTTCGAAGATTTCAGCAGAAATATTATATTTTTTTCTTTCTCTCGATCAATTTCACCACAAACACACACATATACGAATTTTAAGCTTCCAACATCGATTTTGAAGCTATCCAGACGTTCGGGTTGAGCCGTGGATCGTTTCTACGCGTCCAGATCGTTGTTTTTCATTCAGAAATCCGTTTGAAGGGTAACGATCCGTTTTATCTCGTTTATTTTGATAATATACGGATTAAATATGTAGATTTGGTGATTATGATCTAGCACCAAATTAGAATCGAATATACGAAGCTCTACGAACTACTAACTACGTGCGGAATCCATAGCAAGTATGTAAAATAACAAAGAACACATGCAATTCCATAAACACTCTTGTATATATCAACAAATGATTACAAGAACAATAATTCTCACACAGAGAATTTCCTCACAAGTCTGATCAAAAGTCTGACTAGAACTACAAATAAAACATCTATTTATAGTAACAGCAGCAGCGAACCTTCAATGAATAAGGTTTGCTAGCCGAACCCTAAGGTTCAGTGAACGAACCCTTAGGGTTCGTTAGACAAACCTTACTCACGAACCATAGGTTCGCCGAACCTTATACCTTCTATAGTTCGGCTAACTGTTAAGGTTCGTGGACCAAACAAACCAAAACAATAAGCAGCGAACCCTTTACAAATATAAATAAAACAACTTTTGAATAGCAAACAATTACAAAACATGCACTAACAAACTCCCCCTAAATGTTTGCTATCAAAATCTTTATTCTTGATCTTCTGCTTTGTCTTTAACACCACTTGATTCTCCAACTGTTTCAGGCACCACATTATCCACCGCTCGAATTATAACTGAACGTGGTATCTTAGCTAATCTTTCTGCTTCAATCTTTACATCCCTTTCATCTCTCTCCTTCTGCACTTGCATCAGTTCAGTATAAAGATAATTCACATCATTCCAATTGCAACCAGAATGTATATTCAAAGTGAAACACATTTGTGCAATGGTTTGATATTGAATAGCCATATCTTTATAACTAACGCCATACTCATGATATCCATCTTCAGCATAAATCTGAACTGAATCCAACAAAGCAATATCATCTCTTGAACAATTGACAATCCATATAGGATCAAACAATCTTATAACTCTCCAATCATCATCTTGCTTTAGAACAATCACACACTCAGAAGTTTGTTCATCATAAAACCAGAATTTGAAATAAAGATTCCAATCTTGTTCAATCTTTCTGAGTCTTGGTCTTTTATAAACAACTGGCTTCAAATAATTCTTGAATCTTTCTCTAAACTGAGGAGATAACAAACTCCATCCATGCCTTGCCTCTTTCTTTAACAAATTTTCAAAAATCTCATTATGTCGAGTCTGAATAGGCTTGACCATCTTTAACTGTGCAAGATTTTTACATTCAAAGACTGGCAATGTCATCAAATCAGTTGCTTTTCCAAAATATTGACATCCATCAGTTCTCTTCACCACATAGCATCCTTTATCAGCTAAACTTCCAGAAATGTAATGAAAATAACCATAACTGATAATCTTTCCATTCATCTTAGACTTAGATCCAATTTTGAATTTCTTAACTTGTTTAGACAAATTTTCTGGATCCTTATCTTCAAAAACTTCTCGCATAATCTTGAAAGAATGTAAATGAGCAATTATGTACTTTCTTTCATCTTCAAAATCTTTCCAATAATCCCAATTAGTCTTTGCTCGAACTGGATTTAATGTAGAACTTGACATACTCCCAGCTATAAAGATTTTCTTCAGAGAATTCAAAGCCAATAATTCTTCATCAATAATATCTTTATCATAATCAGATAAATCATCATCAACATCTTTTTCAAAATCAAATATCAAATCATCATCATCATCATCATCAAATATACTTTGATATTCTTGAATTGAGTAGTCACCTATAATTTCTCCTTCTTCAATCTCTTGATCAATTTGAACTTCAACAATCTTTCTCTGCAAGTCTATATCAGAATGCATTTTAAATAAGTCAAGAAAAGTAGGCAGAGAATAATCAATAACAGTCTTGTCATGTTCTATTTCATCCAAATCTTCAAATTCAATCTCAGTACAATCCCTGACTCTATCATCTGATATAGCACTAACAGGAACTGCTTCAGTAACATTCTTTGAAGGATTATAAACAACCAAAGATCCAGTCAAAGCATTCAAACCACTATCACTTCCAGCAACTCCACCAGCACCATCACCTGCTTCATCATCACCATGATAATCAAAATCATCTGGATGTTCATCAACATCAGTATCACCAAAATCAACTTCTTCTTCATCTTCATCTTCTTCTGTCTTTTCATCATCAATAACCTTCTTTTCATCTACCACCTTCTCCTCATCTATCACCTTCTCATCCTCTGCATCTATATCAACCACTACTTTCTCAATTTTAGAACTTGAAGCTTCTGACTTTGTAGTCTTTGACTCCAATTCTCTTAGTTTTATCCTTAAATCCATATTTTCATTCTTCAAATCAACAATATCTTCATAATGCATTTTAACAAAAAAATCTAATTCAGAGATTTTCTCTTTCAACTTCTTCTTTTCTTCCATCTCCTCTTCCCTCCATTTCATTATCAATGCCATCTGAGCTTTCATTTCCTCAATTTCAGCAACCTTTTTCTCTTGTTCTTTCCTGTAGCCCTCAACTTCTTTAAAAAGAATAAACACCTTTTGCTTAAGATCTGTGTCATCATAATTCACAGTGAAATTTATGTTACTCAGATCATCAAGCCCTGAAAAAACATCATCTCTAGGAATTGAATCCTGAGGAATAGATGTTTCTGGCAATGATGTAGAAACAGTAGTCGTCTCTACAAACAATGGTGAGAAAGATGCTACATGTACAAACTCAGGAGTTTGTACAGTAGAAACATGAATATCAGACTCAGAAACTGAAGTAACAACAGGAGAAACAATGGCAGGAACTGAAGAGATAATCACAGGTGAAGACACAGTGGTCTTATCAGTCTTTGTCTTCATCTTCTCATAAGGCCCTCTCTTGGCCATTCTTTTAATCTTCTTAGATTTAGAAGATTCAGGCTCTTCTGGTACAAAAATAGGATCTTCTTTCTCCTCAGCATCTTTTTCAATAAACTTTCTTTTCCTCCTCTTTACCATCTGGTTCCCTTCTTGAACCATCTCATATTCTGATTCTGTATCAGAAGATTCACTTTCATCATCACCAACTGCAACATTCTCAGTTTGCTTCTCAGAATCATCAACCTCTAAAGGTTCTTGAGAACTTGGTTCTTGAGAAGATTGAACTTGTGGAGTAGAATGAGAAGATTGACCAGAAGACTTCTTAGTTTGTCTTGAAGGTGGTGGAGGTGGAGCTTCAGTATCATCTCTAATCACATCTTCAGTATCAGAATCAGACTCTGCATGCCTCCATGCATCACCTTCAGGAGCAACATAGTTTGCTCTAGCACAATGAGCAATTAAGTCTTTCTCCAAAACAGCATCTCCAGTCCTTTGATAAACTCTTACTTGACCCAAGCTAGAATCATTCATATTCTTCAGCTTTAACAAATCACCAGCTTCCCTAGGCAATTGCCCCTCAGGCATCCTCTCATCAATCAACATCTGTACAAATCTAGGATACATGTAGAATCTATCCTTAGCCTTCGTAATGTTGTCACACATATACTTGAATATCATTCCAGAAAAATTGAACGGTTTGTTCAATATCAAAGCAATCATAGCAGACCTCATCAAATCTCTCAACTCATCAAAAGTTCCCTTCCTCATACTCAGACAATGCAACAGTATGTGTGCTAAAAACTTGTACTGCAAAGGAAGCTTTCCTTTCTTGACAGAAATAGAGTTATAAGCTCCAAAGTAACGAATCCGAAGAAAACACCCTTTGATACAACTCTCAGGAATGAGAGTTATACCCTCTGGTTCACCTCCAAATTGTAATACTCTCCTGATATCAGCTTCAGTTATACGAATTGCTTGTCCAAGCACATTCGCATCAATAGTATAAACATCATCCACAGTAATCACTCTCGCAGAACCCCAGAAGCTTTGAATATGTGATCGATAAATCTGAACTGAACTTGAAATGGCATGATATATCCTTGATCTTCTAAGAAACTCAATCATCGGTCTAAACTCTTTACCATTCTTTGTAGTAGGATCCAAGTATGCACAGATGTTGTGTTTATCGCCAAATACTAAGTTCGCCATATCTACAAATAAAAGAAACAACAATTAAAAAAATAAAACAAAAAATATCAAAAATAAAACTAAAAAAAAATTTCTAAGTAACAAAAGCAGCGAACCTAGATTAACAAACGAACCCTACACACTAGACGAACCCTACATGATCTGACGAACCATCCACTAAACGAACCCTAAATGAAATAACGAACCATTCATTAAACGAACCCTTAAATGAATTGACGAACTATTCAATGAACGAACCCTAAATGAAATTCAAAGGTTCGCCACGAACCTTCATGAGTTCAACGAACCCTGTTAGTTCGGCGAACCTAAGGTTCGTTCAACGAACCTGTTCAACACCCAGATTTTAACAAATACACAAAAATCTTGAATCTGTTGAAAAAATTCATACACCTAGTTTCGAAACTAACCGATGAACATTTTTAATGAAAGCAGTTGATTCAATTTTCAGATTTTAATCAAGTTCAAGTCAAATTACAGAAACGACTTTTAAAAATCTAAAACTTCTCAGATCTCTCAAATTACTCGGTCAAAAGTTAAAATTTCTACCTAGAAATGATCACAACACAATTCTGAATCTAATGATGTCAACGAAAAACTCTGGAAAGTCCAAAATCAAAATTCGGAAAAATCTCTGGAGGGTTCATCGTTCTCAGAAAAGTTTAGAGTGACGAACTATTCTAACGAACCTTGCATTTATATCTTACGAACCCTTTTTGCGAACTATATTCACGAACTATCAGCGAACTATATTCACGAACTATCAGCGAACTATATTCACGAACCCTTTCAGCGAACTATCTCAGCGAACTATATTAGCGAACTATCTTAGCGAACTATTTCAGCGAACCCTCTCAGCGAACCCTCTGTGAACTACTATCACGAACCTTATCAACACTTAATCAACGAACCTTGTCAACAAACCCAACCAACGAACCTTTTCAAAATTTGATTTTTCTTTTGAATTCAAAACAAAATTCATGTTTAATTGTCCCAAGTTCAAACAAATAATCAAAAATTATCAATTTAACATCAGATTTAAAAATAAAATCTTTTTGTAATTTTCAAATTTTAGAACAAAACAAACTACAATTTAACAAAACTAATTCAACTAAAATAAAATCTTTTTGTTTGAGAAAGATTCAAAACATGAGATCATATTATTTTACAATTTTCAATACATCTGTTTATATTATTTAAAATATTATTTTTAATTCACAAATCTAAGATGATTGTTAGTATATTTATTCTTTTAAATTTATCACTTAATCAAGAAATCAGCTTAAAACACAATTTTGAAAACACTTTATAATAATCCATTTACTTGAATACATCCCCGATTTGTGAATAATTAAACCAACATAAATGTTCTTAAAATTTAATATATCAATTTTAACTAATTTGATCATGAAAAATAAAGCAGAATTTCTTTTCTGAAAATAACAAAATAAAACAATTTGAATTTGTTCAAATTCTTAGAATCAAGGTTGATACTTTCGTATACTCAAATGATCCTGAAAATGAACTAAACAATAATTTAAGTTTAAGATTTAACAATCAGATCGATATTCCCATATACACATAGATTGTCCAAATCTTAAACAAAACCAAGAAAACAAATTTGAATTATTTAAAACTATAACATTCAGGTCGATACGTAAGTATACACAAAGAATGTTCCAGTTTTAAACTAAAATAATAAAAAAAAAAAAAATTCTAATTTCTTTTGAAAATTAAACACATGATCAAACTAGTACTTTGACTTTTTATTTAAGAAACATTTTGTCAGAAAATTACCACTCTTTCAGAGAAAATTACCACTCTTTCAGGACAAAACTAAGTACTGCATTCTAAGCATCTGTTTCTTATAAAATATAATCAAAATTAACTTTAAACTTTTCTTAACTAAGTTATAAACCTACCAACACATCATTCTTAGAACTTGTAATTACTTTTATAATTTTAATAACACAAACAGACATATTTCCAAATGTAAATAATGTACTATCATTTCTCACTTTATTGAGTCAAATTCTCAGATTTTTTAATTTTTTATTGTTTTTGGGTTTTTGATTTTTAATGTTTTTGTATATTCTGTTACACTTCTCCCCCTAAAATCTAAAACACAAAAATTAAAGAAAGAAAAAATCTGATGTTAATTCAATAAATTTGATTATGAAAGAATATGATTTTTTTATTACCTCACCCATGACCCTGATCCCATTTAATTTGAGTAAATACTCAAAACGTTGTTTATCAAAGGCCTTGGTGAGGAGGTCTGCCCGTTGCTCGTTTGTGTGTATCTTCACAACATCAATCAGTTTCTTTTCATAACAATCTCTTATGAAATGAAACCGAATGTCAATATGTTTTGAGCGTGAATGATACACTGGGTTTTTAGTAATTGCAATCGCAGCCTCATTGTCGACATGAATCGGGGTAGTTAAGAAATTAAGTCCATAATCTCGCATCTGTTGTTGTATCCACAATACTTGGGAACAACAACTGGCAGCAGCTACATATTCAGCTTCACATGTCGATGTAGCAACAGATGTCTGCTTCTTACACTGCCATGAGACTAATCTCTCCCCCAAAAATTGAGCACCACCAGTAGTTGATTTGGAGTCAGTCTTGCATCCTCCATAATCTGAATCACTGTAAGCATGAAAGGAGTAGTTATCATCCTTAGGATACCACAAACCGGTGTCTGGAGTACCCTTCAGATAACGTAAAATCCTCTTGACTGCAATCAGATGAGAAACCTTTGGTTTTGATTGATAGCGAGCACAGATACTTGTAGCGAATACAATATCTGGTCGAGATGCAGTCAAATACATTAAGCTCCCAATCATTCCACGATATAATGTAGCATCAATTATCTCCCCCTTAATATCCGGCTCAATCCCGTGATTGGGCTGGATGGGCGTGGAAATGGGTTTACAATCAAGCATGCTAAACCGTTTTAGCACGTCTTGAATGTATTTGGTCTGATGGATAAAAATACCATCATCAGACTGATCAATCTGTAAACCCAAAAAGAACTTAATGTCAGACATAGCACTCATCTCAAACTTCTCAATCATAACCTGTTTAAACTCTAAACACATCTGCTCATCGGTAGATCCGAAGATGATGTCATCCACATAGATCTGAACAAGAAGAATGTCCTTGCCCTTTTCCCGATAAAACAGAGTTTTGTCTATCTGACCCCTATTCATGAAGACCGTACAGTGCTTTGTCGAGGATATAAACCTGATCCCGGTGGATAGGATCCTCAAAGCCCGGTGGCTGACAAACATACACTGTCTCCTTCAATGAACCATAAAGGAATGCAGACTTGACATCCAACTGGTATACTTTGAACTTTTTGTGGGCAGCAAAAGATAGAAATAATCTAATCGCTTCAAGCCACGCCACAGGTGCAAAAACATCGTCATAATCAATTCCTTCGATTTGTCTGAACCCTTGGACAACCAAACGAGCCTTGTTTCGAACAATCACGCCTCTATCATCTCGCTTACACTTCAATACCCACCTGGTGCCAATCTTCTTTTCACCTTTTGGTAAATCTACCAAATGCCATACTCCAAGTTTCTGAAACTGATTAAGCTCCTCTTGCATGGCCTCCACCCAGGCAGGCTCACGCAGGGCTTCAGTTACAGATTTAGGCTCAATCTGAGAAACGAATGCAGAATGCATCCATAACTCTTGAGTCCCATGATTACGTTCCAGCTCAACATACAAGCTATCCTCCGATACAACTTGTCTTCTCGTTCTCACTCCATCAGACGGATTACCTATGATCTGCTCTACAGGGTGATTTACATGAACTCTCGTCACCGGCACTCGCAGAATTCCAACATCATGATCAAGATTTGTGATATTCTGGTCTTCATCTTGATCTTGAGAAAGTGCATCTTCAAAAATGTCTTGATCATCCTCCGATGACCAATCAACATTTATATTTTCAAAATTTTCTTCCTCTGTTGGACCAACATCTTCAGACGATTGAGAAACTCCTTGTTCATCAGAATTTTGTAGATCATATAACAACTGCAAAGAAATCTCATCTTCAGAACAATTAGGAGACAAATTGAACGACTCAAAAAGCTTATCATAATCGAAAAGCCAATTTGGACCTTTGCCCTCAGGTATAGGTGTATGTCTTTGAACATCCACGTTATACCAAAGTTCCACAACACCCGTGCGTTTATTAAACACACGTTTGTTTGGAAGGCTGTAGCCAAGAAAGAAACCTTCTTCAACCTTAGAATTGAATTTAGCATCTTTCTTTAGCATGGTACATGGAGCCCCAAAAGGTTCCAAGTGTTCCAAATTAGGTTTACGATTTTGAAGAAGCTCATAACAAGTTTTATTATGTCGTTTAACAATCAACACTCGATTGAGAGTGAAACAGGCAGTCGCTACGGCTTCATTCCAAAATGTAATGGGCAGCTTTGAATCAGCAAGCATTGTCCTAGCAGACTCAATCAAAGTACGATTCTTCCTCTCAGCAACACCGTTCATTTGTGGTTCATACGGTGCACTGTATTGCTGCTGAATGCCTTTTGAATCACAGAAAGCTTCCATATTCTGATTTTTAAATTCTGTCCCATTGTCTGATCGAACTCGCCTAACTCTCAATTTATACAAAGTCTCCAACCTGTTTACCAGCAAAACAAAATTTTCATAAGTTTCAGATTTAAATTTCAAGAACATCACCCATGAAAACCTAGAAAAATCATCGGTCACTACAAAACAATATGATTCTCCTCCAATACTTTTCACATTAATCGGACCAAAAAGATCCATGTGAAGAAGTTCTAAAGGTTTATCAATAGAAAACACAATTTTAGACTTATGTGACCTCCTTTTCTGTTTGCCTTTCTTACACGAAACACACACATCAGGTAATTTGAAATGTTTAACCGATACACCATCAACCAGGTGATTGTGTACAAGATGATTCATCTTTCTGATGTGTATGTGACCCATCCTTCTATGCCAAGATCTAGTATCCTGCTCTGTCGCCTTCGACACCAAACACGTCTCAACTTTATTAACCGTCTCCGCCTTTGCCATATCTAAAACATACAAATCTTTGCACCTATCAGCAGTCATTAAAATCCAGTCTTCAGGAATTTGAATCCCTTGCTTAAGCACATAGCATTTCTTCTCATCAAACAAAACCTTGTATCCTTTATCACTTATCTGAGACACACTCAACAAATTATTAGTTAACTCTTTGCAGTAATTCACATTATCAAAAGACACTTTACCATTGGTCAAACTACCACTTCCAGTAATTTGACCACCCTTGTCTCCTGCAAAGTTAACATAACATCCATTCATTTCTTTAAAATCTCTCAACAAGCTTATCTCTCCTGTCATGTGCCTGGAGCATCCACTATCAACAATCCAGCAACTGTTGATATGGCCCGTAAATGCTACCTGCACCATAAATTAAGAACAAATGATCAGTACCAAAAGGGATGACTCCCGCCATTTCGGCGTTGAGTCTCCCCGAACAGCCTCCTACCGTTCGATCTTGATGAATTACTTGAAAACCCTTCTTCCAAGTATTCATCATTTCTCTCATCAAATCTATCACCTGACCTGTATCTGGATTTCCAACAAGAATTTGAATTTAAATTTTGTTTTGAAAATCTTTTATGATGAAAATGATCATAAAATTCATCATCAGAAAATGATGATCTGTTCAAAACACTTTTATCTTTTTGATTGTTATCAAAAACTTGTTTTTTATGAAACTTCTCCTCTTTTACCCAGATACACTCAGGATCAAATTTCCTGAGAATTCTCATCTCTTCTTCACTAGGATTTACCCTCCTAGGACTAACAACTGACTGATTTATTTGATTATTTTTAACCAACCCTTTCTTCTAGACTTTGTGATTTGGACAATTTACAGAAATATGACCTTTGCCTCCACAAGTAAAACACTGTCTTGTTTCTTTTGGAGTAAAAGTATGAATTCTGTGACAATTGTCCATATCACATTCAGCAATAAAATGTCCTTGTTTCCCGCATCTGTAGCATTTCCTTGATGACACCTTCTTTGGCTTTTCATCACACCCCTTAGATGAATCCAAAGATTTGGATGCTACAGATGGAGATTGAACCTTTTTCTTCAAATCAGTGACTTTGGTTTTAACATTCTTTTGAAAATTCTTTGAAGTTCCCTTGTTTCCAACCCCACTTTGATTAACATTGTCAACAACTTTGACAAACTTCTTGTCAATCTTTTTAACAAATTTCTCTGATTTTTTAAAAACTTTGCTTGACTCTCCTTTTTGTGTTGTTGATGACTCAACAAACACAATTGGCTTAACAGTAGAAGTAGTCTTGACTTTTAGGTTTGATTTTGAAACAGACTTGTGTTTAGTCAAAGAATTCCCAACATTCTTTATTTCAGATTTTGATTTCTGAAAAACTTGACTCTTCTTATCCACAGACTTGTTCTTTTGATGACCAATCATCCTTAGAATATCATCTGAATATTCTAAATCAGTGATGTCCTCAATGATAGGAGCATCATTGTCAACAACATCACTCTCATGATCAGATCCACTCTTCTTTAATGAAACAGGATCAACTTCTAGATCAGGCTCAAGTTGTGGTCTTGGTACAAAACTAGAAGGAGGTGGAACAGCATGAAAACCAATCCCAGAACTATCACGTGAAGTTTGCAAAGCCGCAAAATAATCAATGACATATGCAGAATTCTGATAGTTTTCAAGCTTGGCTTTGTTTAATTCAGCTTCAACTTTTGCTTCTGCCAATTCCACTTTTAACTTCTGAACTGAGTCTAAATGTACAGAAACTGCATGATTGTTTTGCAAAACCTTGATTTTCAAGTCTTCATTTTCTTTGCTAAGATCAATTATCTTCTTATCAAATGCCTTTTCTTTAGAAATCAACCTTTTGTTTGCCTCTGTGCATTCTCTCAGATCAGAAGTTAACTGAGAATTCATTTCTTTAAGTCTATCTATCATCTCATACAAATCACTTTGTACCTCAGTCATCTCATCAATTTTCTCTTTTCCTTTGCTAGACTCTTCTTCCAAAGAAGCCATAAACGCACCCATAAGATCATCATACTTGACACCCCAGTCATAACCTTCATCTGCTTGACTCACAAGTGCTTTAGAAGTTGATTCTTCAGTCTTCTCTTTCCTTTTCTGATATTCTTCCTTTGGTTTGAAAGGATTCAAATTTCCTTGCTTTTTAGGATTCTTGCACTCTCTTGCAAAATGACCATGTTCACCACAGTTATAACACTGTGTTGATTTTGGATTAAATCCAAACTTTGTGTTCCGGTCAAAAGTAAATTTCTTCCCGGTTTTCTTCTCATATCTGTTAATTCTGCGAATAACACTTGCCAACGCCCACTGAGTATCTATCAGCTCCATCTCATCCTCATCTATCTGAGCATAGTCTTCAAAAGTCAAATTGGCATTTCCAATTCTTCCAGCTACTTGCTCATCATATGCACTCACTACACATGATAAAATAGACATGTGATCTTTTACTGCTTCAACTGTTACTTTTCCCAAATTTGAAGTATTCAACTGTACTGGTGGTGATGTTGATTCAGACTTTTTCTCATTGATCGGACAATGTGAACTAGAACTTGAAGGTACAGAAGAACTCTGAGTAGTTTCAGAAGTTGTAGACACAAACGCAGTCTGTATTTTTGCAGATGCAACAGGAGGTGTAGCAACTGAACCACCATATAAAGAAGGATCTTGAGTAACATTTACTCTTCTTGCTTTACGTTTGTCCTTCATTTCTTGTTCCTCCAGTTTCTGAATAAATTCTACCAAAGTCAGTCCAGGTAGATTCTCTCTCAATATCAGCACCAAAGAATTCCACTTATCTGGCAATGCATCAGCTAAACAGTCTATCTTCTCATCCTCAGTATACTCAATGCCATATTTCCTTACTTCAGTCAACAAATGTCTGTATCTGGTAATCAAGGCATCTAGAGTTTCATTTCCAATGATGTTGAAATTTTCAAACTCCTTTCTGATGTCAGTGGCTTTCATTTTCTTCAGATTTGTATTTCCTTCAACTCTGGCCTTCAATGCATTCCACAGACTATATGCAGTCTTGTGTTCATCAAACTGATGCAAAATTTGATTTGGAATAGCTTGACTCAATAGCCAGTAAGCTTTCTTTTCTGAATCATACTTCTTCCTTTCATCTACATCCAACCTTTCCAAGAGTTGATACAAATCAGTTCCAACCACTCTGGGTCTCTCATAAGGTGATAAAATTCTTTCTCACAAATTTGTATCTGTTCCATTGAGATGAGTTTCAAAACGTCCTTTCCAATTATCATAATCGGCTAAATCTAGTAACTTTGGAACTTTATTTGTGCTTCCCACTTCAGTCTCACTAATTAAAATACTTTGAAGTTTTGTGTTCTGACTTGCCATTGCTGCGTACATCTCTGACATGGTTGTTAAAATTTTAATCAGCGAACCCTTTTTAAAATTTACTCTTGCCGAACCCTCAACAAACGAACCTTTGAACAGCGAACCTTTGAACAACGAACCTTTTGAGTCACGAACCCTTAACAGACGAACCTTTTTAACCAACGAACCAACAAATGAGCGAACCCTTATTTCAAACGAACCCTCAGCCGAACTTTTGCCGAACTATCTCACAAACTGAGCGAACTATTTGAACGAACCTTGCCGAGCCTTCAGCGAACTATTGCCGAACCCTTGCCGAACTATCAAACGAACCCTCTGTAAAACCAGAATAACAGCGAACCTTCGTCTACAGCAATTCACAGGTTCGTCTCACGAACCTGTAATACAAAATTTGAAATTTTTGAGCGGGAAATCTCTCAAAACTTTGAAAAATCCTTCCAAAACTCTACCAAAACACTTCCAAAACTTCAATTGTTGCAATTCAACAACAATTGACAAGAAAAACAACCTAAAACACCAGAAAATCAATCAAGAAGAAAATAGAATGTAGCCATTGATGATCTTCATCTCTTCAAAACTTCAATTGCTTGAATTCTTTGAAATTATTGTGTAGAACTTCACCAAAATTCTCTGATACCACTGTAGATTTGGTAATTATGATCTAGCACCAAATTAGAATCAAATATACGAAGCTCTACGAACTACTAACTACGTGCGGAATCCATAGCAAGTATGTAAAATAACAAAGAACACATGCAATTCCATAAACACTCTTGTATATATCAACAAATGATTACAAGAACAATAATTCTCACACAGAGAATTTCCTCACAAGTCTGATCAAAAGTTTGACTAGAACTACAAATAAAACATCTATTTATAGTAACAGCAGCAGCGAACCTTCAATGAATAAGGTTAGCTAGCCGAACCCTAAGGTTCAGTGAACGAACCCTTAGGGTTCGTTAGACAAACCTTACTCACGAACCATAGGTTCGCCGAACCTTATACCTTCTATAGTTCGGCTAACTGTTAAGGTTCGTGGACCAAACAAACCAAAACAATAAGCAGCGAACCCTTTACAAATATAAATAAAACAACTTTTGAATAGCAAACAATTACAAAACATGCACTAACAAAATATAGTTTTGGGTATTATATAATGATCTGGGATGATTAGAAACGAAGGACTAGGTGTTTTAACGGTGAAATTTTGATTTTTATCCGTTATAATGCCCGTTTGTTATGAAACTCATATTATGGAGTATTATTATTAGTGGGGTGATTAAAGAGTGGTTGTGATGGTCTTTGATCATTCTTTAGAATGATAAATTAACGTGTAAAGTGAAAGTTAATGATTTTAGCATAAAACGATGTTGTGATGATTTAAATATGATAAAGAACATGTGTAGATTAATTTCTACACATGGGTTGTTGGTAAAAGCCTCAATGAGGTTTTAACTGAAAATAAAGAATGAAACAGGTCGAATGAATTAGATTACATAAATAACACACGTGTGGTGTTCATGTTGTTAAATTCTGTTATATGTGAATATATAATAGGAAGAGGAGGTGAATCTAATTCTAGAAGGCCTGGGAAAGAGTTGGAAATTGTTGATAACTCTTCAAATTAAGGTAAGTTACCTATTTGATTGAACTTGTAGTTAAGGACTGGGTGAGTCCATACTACAAGTGATTGTGTTATACGTGATTGTGGTTATTGTTGTTGCATGATTCACAAGGTGTGTGAACATGTGGTGATCTACGAATGCGTAGATGTTGAATTGGTACTGTGCATGTTTGGATTCACAAGGTGTGTGAACGTATAACTTGCACATTCCAATGTAAAAGATTCACAAGGTGTGTGAACATGTGGTGATCTACGAATGCGTAGATGTTGAATTGGTACTGTGCATGTTTGGATTCACAAGGTGTGTGAACGTATAACTTGCACATTCCAATGTAAAAGATTCACAAGGTGTGTGAACATGTGGTGATCTACGAATGCGTAGATGTTGAATTGGTAATGTGCATGTTTAGATTCACAAGGTGTGTGAACGTATAACTTGCACATTCCAATGTAAAAGATTCACAAGGTGTGTGAACATGTGATGATCTACGAATGCGTAGATGTTGAATTGGTAATGTGCATGTTTAGATTCACAAGGTGTGTGAACGTATAACTTGCCATTCCAATGTAAAAGATTCACAAGGTGTGTGAACATGTGGTGATCTACGAATGCGTAGATGTTGAATTGGTAATGTGCATGTTTAGATTCACAAGGTGTGTGAACGTATAACTTGCCATTCCAATGTAAAAGATTCACAAGGTGTGTGAACATGTGGTGATCTACGAATGCGTAGATGTTGAATTGGTAATGTGCATGTTTGGATTCACAAGGTGTGTGAACGTATAACTTGCACTTCCAATGTAAAAGATTCACAAGGTGTGTGAACATGTGGTGTATTTGAAATGTGCGTGCTTTGGTGCAGACATTTGGAATTCAAATGTCAAATTGCAAATTGTGAATTTTGTGAAATATGATGCACAATTGGTGTTTTGTGTGTTATATATATGTGTTATATTACGTTATAATAATTGTGCATAAATGTGGGACGTATTGAGGTTTTGGTTGAAACGAACCGTTAGTAAATCGTTTTGTATGTGGCTAAATGTTGTCATCAACATTTTATTTGAAACCTCATTAGTGTATCCATATGGTGTTATGGAGTACACGTGGCGAATGACGAGGTAATCTTACTTAGTTCTAACGAACTAATGGTGAACTTAAATGTGGTGCTTACAGGTACAAGGGAGTAGGGTGAACGGTGATGGTGATCGGGAATCGAACGTGGAGGCTCGTGTGGTGGTTTAATATATAAATAATTGAACATGCGTGAAGCTTTTGTGCAATAAATGTTTGGTGGAGTTTGTAAACATACTTAAACTTAAACTTGTTTTTAGCAGATGTTGGTAATAGTATGTTTAAAAATTTGTAAAACACAAAAGTCGTTTTTGTTTTGACTGGGACCTAACGTAATTTATTAAATAATGTTGTAAAATGTCCTGAGAGGACATAGAAGTGACTGGGGTGCCACAGCGCGACAGGCAGCAAATACCGACAAAACAGTTGGGTCAACCCAATGATTAAGTTGGGGGCATTTTGGTACTTTCCTACCTCTCAAGTAGCACGAGAGGGTTTGTGGTGCTCCTCGCGTAGCGCGACAACTTGATTTTTCAATTCTTCAATTCCCGACCCATCCTCGCACTACCGGAAGCCCGTTTCTCTACATTTTTGTCCTGAATATCTTCGTTTATGACCACATGCAACAATCAACAAAATGTTAAGCACCAGCTATAAAATAACCAAAAATAACATGAACTATATACAAAAACAAAGAAAAACCGACTATGAAAACATATGTCACACCCCCAATTTCCCACTTGTGGTATTAGTCCACGTGGGTGTGACGTGACCAGAATCACAGCTCATGGTCATATAGAACAACTCTATATGCGTTTTCAGACACAATGCTTGTCATAAAAGTTAATAAAATATTTGCAGCGGAAAATACATATATCATAGCAACGGAAAAATACAATTGTTTTAACATGCAGCGGAAAGTAAAATGTCATACATTACAAGGTTTAAATAGACATAACAAAATAAATATTTTTTGATCAAAAGACACAATATGAAAATATGCAGATCCTAAGCTCGTGTCCTTAGGTGCATTTCCTGAATCCATGTGTCTGTCAGTTACCTGAGAATACAAGTTTAAGAAAAAATGTCAACACAATGGTTGGTGAGTTCATAGGTTTTGATATGTACATAGCAATAGAAAACATGTGTCATGCTGTTTATCATATGTTAGTCCCGAGCCCTAGGCTCCAAGTGTTAGTGCGCCATTACCGAACTTGACTTGTTTGTCCTTACCTCAGCTATGTCTCGTAATTACATAGCAAGTTAGGTCAGAGTTTCACGTGTTATGTGTAATCCCCGGGGTTTTCCGTTACGAAATCGAACTTATAATTTTTACATATTTATAGTAAAACCCAAATTCATGTTGTAACCTCTAGGGTTTTCATTACGAATTAAAAAAAAATTGTTTAATTTAGATCGAACAAAATTCTTGGCATTGTTAGAATAATTGTAAACACATGCATATCTCACAATGTGCTTAAATAAATTTAATCATTTATAAGTCTTGGGTTAATTCATAAACTTTATAAGAACATAGAGCTAAAAGTATAAAATGGACGTTTTCTTCATCAACTTTTGACATATAAAATAATATGGCTGATAAGGAATTATTATATTTATGTATGTAAATAAATACACACACTAATGTATATATGAAAATATAACACAACAAATTTTATTAAGACTAATAAAATTTAGAATCTAATAAGAACTTAAATAAGCTTAAAACAACTAATCATATTTTTTTATAAGATTTATATACACACACTTAAATATACACACGATAATAATAATATTGAATTACAATCATTTTAAAACAATAATTTAATAAGCAAAATTTTACGTGATAAATTCAATTCTATAAAGTTTTATAGAAATAATTAATATATAAATAATCAAAATTAACCTTTATAAAGATATAACACTTAAAACTTTGAGGGACTAAAATTGCCAAAACAGAAATTTAAATTTATAAACAGAAATTCAGGGACTAGAAATGCCAAAGGCTTATAGATGCCTTTCTTCTCCCCCAAGTCCAACCAGATCCGATCCATGGATCTCCTCACGACCCGCTCGGTCTCCATCTCATTTTCACGCGCTTCCAGTTAAATCAAACTCGTATATGGCAAGATGCTGACCGCGTTAACTGATTCCAATCCTCAATTTACCCTATTAACTTAGTGTGTGAACTCACCAACTATGCAAATAGTTGACAAACTCTATTTTACATGTGTAACAGGATAAGGAAGCATGATGAAGACATAGAATAAGACTTAGTAGACCTAGTTAAATTTTAAACAGTGTTTTAGCATTCAATTGTAACTATTTTGTATTCAATTCATGTAATATAATTTGAATTTAATGAATGACATGTTGTATTGGTTTAATGATGATGCATTAAATATTGAAATGCATAATAGCACCATGAGCTAATGAACAGTCATAATCGCGCCCCGACGCATTCCGCCGTCAGTCGGGGTGTGACAGATTGGTATCAGAGCCATGGTTATAGGGATCTAGGTTATTAGAAAAGGGTGGCCTAGACTATAACTAAGCTAACCCAAATATGAGTTATCTCATATTACACTTGTTTGTTTATTACTTGCTTATGTGCTATATATTATATACGTATTCATTATGTGTTATACGTATTCATTATGTGTTATGTTATAATTGTCACCATAGAGGAAAGCCATAGTTGTTAATATGCTTTGCTTTCACTAGTTAGGAATGCCTTAGACTAAGTTACTTTATATCATGGGATTACTTAGTTTAAGCAACTGCCTTAGTATTTGCTTTTAGGAGAAATCTATTCCAAACTCAAATACATGCAAACGACCTTGAGTTGATATGAATTCAACAATCATTAGGTTTAATGCCTAATATTATTCCTTAGACAAAATAGGAATTATGTTATTGATTTTAAGATCTCGTTAGAATTAAAGTTTGTGAGGTGGATATGTACTAACTGGAAGAGTGTAATACCGGTAGTTAGAATTCTTGTCTAGGAAAGCTATTCGTATAAATCCCCGATGTACTGTGGGACCTGTCTAGCTTTTCTTGGGACTTCTGATGAGAGTACAATCACTTATAGGCCAAAGCATATTACACCAAACATCTTACAAACTATAATGATTCTAATATGTCACCCGGTACTCCATTGTGAATACCATTCCTTATGTTTTCAAACGAGTTCAAAATAATTTTATTTGTTCAATTTTGATTTAAAACCTCGTTAGAAATAAGTTTGTTATGATGGGCGTGTAGTAACAGGAAGGGTTAATACCGGTAGTTGAGACTCCTGTCTAGGAAAGCGATTCATAATCCCTGCCGACGGACCAGTCTATCTTTCCTGGGGATTCTTAATGAGAGTATTTTACCTATAGGCCAAAGCATGACACATCTTGCAAACAACATTAATTCTAATAAGTCAAAAGTGTCCAACTTGGATGCTACTCCCTAAAATTTATAATCTGATTCAAAATGATTTCAATACATTGCTTCTACAATCCCAAATCTTATGATATCATACTTGAGATTAGTGATGGTGATCCATCACTACATATCACAAGCTATGATGTCATTTCCTTTGATGAATAATAATATATGTGTTATAATTCAAGAAAGTTAATAATGTCATACCTAAGATTGTGATGGTGATACATCACTACATCTAAGAGTTATGACGTTATCTTTCTTAGATTAGTAATGTATATGTTATGATTCAACAACTCCTTTATATCATACCCAAGATTCTATTTTTCTTTTGTTGAATAACATATTTGTTATGATTCAAGAAAGTTATTAATGTCATACCTAAGATTGTAATGGTGATACATTACTACATCTAAAGGCAAGGGCGTTACCTTTCTTTGGATTTATAATGAATATGTTATGATTCAATACCTCTATGATTCATACTTGAGGATAGTTATGGTGATTCATTACTATTCTCACAGGATATGATATCATCTATCTTTGTTCTATGTTGCCTGTGTTATGATTCAAGAAGTTAGTAACATTATACCTAAGAGTTGTGATGGTGATACATTACAATATCAAAGGGTTATGGTGTTATTTTTCTTGGGTTGATTATGCCTATGTTTTAATTCTTAAATCCACAATATCATACTTAAAATTAGTGATGGTGATTCATTACGATGTCTCACAGAATATGATATCATCTCTCCTTGTTTTATGTTACCTACGTTATGATTCAACTAACATTAAACCTAAGATAAGTGATGGTGATACATCACAAAATCTAAAAGGTTATGGTGTTATCTTTCTTTAATTTATGATGTATATTTTGATTCAAGAAAACCAGTAATATTATACTTAAGAATTCTTGATGGTGATTCATCAATATATATAAAAGGTTATAATATTACATATTCCAATTATCCAAACTCGTGATAGAAAATTCAATGATATGGTTCTTATGATTAGTGACTTGTCACTACATCTATACGTTATCATATCACATATCTTATTGTAATACAGGACGTCTATGTTATAATTCTATAAACTCACTAAGATTTTATGCCTAAGCTCACTGATGAATAATTCTAACACGTCATTAAGTAATAAAACCTGAAAATTCTTTCCTATGTTTTAAACAAGTCATGATGATTTATGATTTCTCACTATATTTTATATTTTGTTTAAATCTCAATAAGGTGACATGACTTGGACTCATGGGATTTTAGTATGGTGATTTCATATAAAATTCCCAGCAAGTTCACACTAATCATATTTTTGATGTTCAGACAAATCATTCTATATTCATACCTTTAGACAAAGATTCAAAAGTTCCATGATATTATAGCTAAGATTAATGATAATTAGTTATCACAACAATCAAAGCTTATATAATATCAAAATCTATGTATTCTACATCATTCGTTTATCCAAAAATCGATCATCTATCAATTCATACGTTACAACCGAGAAATTCCATTGCAAAAATTTCATTGATGAAAACCTCTATACTCATGCAATTTCTAAAAGCAAGTCAAAGTCTCCCACACCTATTCAATTTGGTCTAAAGTTCTTGTCACCCTTGGTAGGCATTTGATATACTATAAAAGTATTAGTAGTGTGGTGGGTTGGCTGCGGTATACCCTATATATAAGCACTAGTAGTACATTGATAGGAGCACCAAAAGCTTGATCAAGGGCTATAGTAGTCAATTCAACCTACAGTTTTGAGTAAAATATCCTAGTCAAACCAATTGTTATTCAATTACTAATACTTGGTGTGTATTCTTACACAAGGTTAAATCAAAGATATCAATAATCACACGAATCATGTTAATGATTCTTAAGTGAATTATTCTATATTCATATGTTTAAACAATTACTCAATGATTCAGTGACACCATAGTTAAGGTTAATTATAAGCAATTATCACAACCATATAATATCACCAACTAGTGTATTCTATATCATTCGTATATTCAACAACGCTCATTTAGCAATCTATACAACTATGAGAATTCTATTGCAAGGTTGCAGTTGTTAGTATATCTAAACTCATACGATTCTTAAATATAGTCAAGTATCCAAACGTCTATTCAAAAGTAGTTGAGGTTAGGTTAGTCTTGGTAAGTAATTGGAATACTATCAAAGTATTAGTGATGTGGTGGGTTGGCTGCGGTATACCCTATATATAAGCACCAATAATACATTGATAGTAGCACCGAAAGCTTGACCAAGTATAGGATTAGTCAGTTTAATCTATATTTCGAGTGAGCTACTCTTCAGTAAAAAATAATCAACCAATAAATTATTATAACAATATTTAGGTAATATTATTCAAATACATTTATAGTTAATCTCACCGTAAGTTGAGTCAACTACCGTTAAATTCAAAACGCTTATAATGAGCGAACTAGTTGCATACAAATTCTAAAATATGAGTAGTTGCTCATACATTACTGTTTAAAATTCATTTCACTCAAAGAATAAAAGTTGGTTTTAAACTCCTCGAATCATTCAAATACTAGCTTAGGAATTGATACACTACTCTATAACATTTATAAACTCATTAAGATTCTAATACGATTAATCGATAAGCAAATTATATAAGCAAACAAAACAAAACGGGAGGAAAACAAAGAAGAAAATCAAACCAATGTAACCACAATTGCATTCAAATAAATTTCGGGACGAAATTCCTTAAAGTAGTGGAGACTGTAATCCCTAGGGTTTTCTGTTACGAAATCGAACTTATAATTTTTACATATTTATAGTAAAACCCAAATTCATGTTGTAACCTCTAGGATTTTCATTACGAATTAAAAAAAATTGTTTAATTTAGATAGAACAAAATTCTTGGCATTGTTAGAATAATTGTAAACACATGCATATCTCACAATGTGCTTAAATAAATTTAATCATTTATAAGTCTTGGGTTAATTCATAAACTTTATAAGAACATAGAGCTAAAAGTATAAAATGGACGTTTTCTTCATCAACTTTTGACATATAAAATAATACGGCTAATAAGGAATTATTATATTTATGTATGTAAATAAATACACACACTAATGTATATATGAAAATATAACACAACAAATTTTATTAAGACTAATAAAATTTAGAATCTAATAAGAACTTAAATAAGCTTAAAACAACTAATCATATTTTTTTTATAAGATTTATATACACACACTTAAATATACACACGATAATAATAATACTGAATTACAATCATTTTAAAACAATAATTTAATAAGCAAATTTTACGTGATAAATTCAATTCTATAAAGTTTTATAGAAATAATTAATATATAAATAATCAAAATTAACCTTTATAAAGATATAACACTTAAAACTTTGAGGGACTAAAATTGCCAAAACAGAAATTTAAATTTATAAACAGAAATTCAGGGACTAGAAATGCCAAAGGCTTATAGATGCCTTTCTTCTCCCCCAAGTCCAACCAGATCCGATCCATGGATCTCCTCACGACCCGCTCGGTCTCCAGCTCATTTTCACGCGCTTCCAGTTAAATCGAACTCGTATATGGCAAGATGTTGACCGCATTAACTGATTCCAATCCTCAATTTACCCTATTAACTTAGTATGTGAACTCACCAACTATGAAAATAGTTGACAAACTCTATTTTACATGTGTAACAGGATAAGGAAGCATGATGAAGACATAGAATAAGATTTAGTAGACCTAGTTAAATTTTAAACAGTGTTTTAGCATTCAATTGTAACTATTTTGTATTCAATTCATGTAATGTAATTTGAATTTAATGAATGACATGTTGTATTGGTTTAATGATGATGCATTAAATATTGAAACGCATAATAGCACCATGAGCTAATGAACAGTCATAATCGCGCCCCGACGCATTCCGCCGTCGGTCGGGGTGTGACATTATGACCTCCAGTCAAAATTGTGTCACGTGGGGTTAGTCACACCCAAACGGATCCATTCAAACCTACCACGTTGTTCGTACATTAACGGTAAGACTTTGTGAGGGTTTGTTACGAGTTCAACACTTAATATTTGTCTAATAAACCAGCAGACACATAAAATGTTTGTAATAGCATAATTGTTTGACTCGATTCAACTAGTATTCTCCCCATATTTGAAAAGTTTGAAAAGAGTAAAGAGGGGTCGTAAACTCACCTTAGTGAAATGATGTGAAAGTACAAGCGTAAGCTCCTGTAGCGTCAAGTAGCGTACTCGGTCACCGGCTACCTATATCGTATACCATACGTGAGTTCGTGTAAGTGACCGTGTTTCGTGTTCGTTCTAATGCTCATGTTTGTGCTCAACAACCCTCGGTTGTTCATGTTTGTCCGTGTCGGTCCACGATGACCGTGTTTGCTCATGTTGGTCCACATTGACCGTGTTTGACCAAGTTTGACCAGGTTTGACCGTGTCAAGTCAACGACCCGTTGGTGAACCGTGTGTCGGTTGTGAATCGTGTAACATGTGTGTTAGTGCTCGTCGTGTGCGAAACACGCAAGTCGCGTTTATGCACAACTTACTATATTTAGTAAGTTTCCATTTTTGGCAAGTTTCACAAAACTTATCGTTTTTAAAGTTCTAGCATGCTTGTTAGGTCCTACGTGATCATGCCAACACATAGCACGTTATCATACGAAATCAATTAAGCACATAAGCCACGTTTGCTTACAGAAGTTTCCTAAAATGGAAAGTTTCCAATTCTAGCATGTGCGATATCAAAAACCATCTAACTTAACATGCAATAATCATTTTAAGTCATAATAAACCATTTAGCATGCTCAAAACATACAAATCATCATAATAAGTCATTTAACATCATTTAAACATGCTCATATAGTAAAAATCACCATTTATCAATATTCAGGCCTCAAAAGTTACTAAAAATAGTAACTTGGCTAAATATGACGAAAATCAATATCAAATTCAATCCCTTAGCATTCTAGCATCATGTTATCACCCAAATAGCAAATCCATATGCATGCATGTTATCAATATCATCCATTTCACCATTTTTCAACTAAAAAGTTACTATAATTAGAAGGTTTATCAAAAATCACATTTATAACCATTTTAAACATAACCAATCATGCATCATACTTCTAACATCATCAAGTAACACATTTGAACATTCAAAATCATCCCACATGCCCTGGATCATACATGCATGTGGATTTTTCACTTGTTTATGACCAAATCATATACTTTTCACATATACATACACATGGATCATCATGAAACATTAAAACATCATCATGGATCACCAAATACAGTAGCTTTAATAGCAAATCCAGATTTAAAACACAAGAAATTCGTGCATGTGGTGCCATAGTGCTTGCATGTTGGGTTTTACCCATTGCATGTGAGCATAGATGTGTTGAAAGTGTGTAAAACTCATGAAAACTACCTTCTAATACTTCTCAATCCCTGAGATGGTGATTCTACAGCCTTTAGATCCTCTGGACAGCAGGGTTGGAGCAGCAACAAGGTGGTGATGGTAGTTTCCAAGCTCCAATGTGGATGTTAAGCCTCAACCTTCAAGTATTGAGCTTCAATTTTGCCTGCAATGGCTTCCAAAAGATGAACCAGAGGTTGAAGATGGCTTCAGAGGGTGATGATGTCGAGTAGAAGTGACCAGGGACTCGAAAATGGTGGTATAGGGTGGCTAGACATGATTACATCTTGGTTTTTAAAGATTTTGCGTGTTGGCCTCGTCCCGTACCGCCGAGAAGCTCCTAGATACTCTCTGTGTACCGCGATGGATTTCGAGAGTTCAAACTCCCGCCCACCCATCGCGTACCGCCATGGGCATCTCAGGGGTTCATCGCGTACCGCGACGGGTCACTGAAGAGCCCAATAGGCCCAATTTCAATGGTTTGATCCGTTCGTTGCCGTTTTCACGCTTACGGACTTTCGTTTGGCCTCGTTTGAACTTCCAAGTTCAATGTTTGAGCGTTTCGTGAGGTTTCGAGTGTTTTGTTACACGATGTGCTAAACGTTCACCAACGTTTGTGTTTTTCTTAGACACGTGTGTGCGTTTTGCGATAATTCACCGAATTATCGTGTTTGTGACAGTGTTCATACCGTCATGCCACGTGTCACATTAAATTAAACTAATTCTAGTGTCACGTATGCAAATATCATTTAAATAAACATTTAAATAAATAAAATGATGACCTGGAATTTACGAGGTGTCACAACATATGTGTTTTACAACACATCATTCGGGCAATTATGAAAACTGGTTATAGTTCTATAAAATTATCCCTTTATTAAATGTTAAACTAATTTGTATGTTTTCTAAGTATACGTAATCATAAACTCACAAGTTTTATATTGACGTTTATTTTGACGTATGTAAACTCATAGAATCTTCGATCAGAGGAGTTGTTGACAAGAGTAAAGAAAATAATATATAGTCATTGGCTTGCTGAGTTTTATAGATGTTTGCTATGTTTTTGTTGAGAATCTTATGTTGTAATGCAAGTATTAGAGATGTAGTCCCCGTGGTACATGTTTATTGAAATTCACTAAAGATTATAACATATATTGACTTTTAATTAAATTGGCGTTTACAGGCGTGATGTCGTTACCAAATAGCCCTAGATTTATGGGCAGGTGCCTCTACATGTACGGGTGCCCGTCGGGCATCGGCACCCATAAACGTTAGGTTGCCTCTATGATTCATCTGTTGTATACGTGGATGTACATTTATAGGCGCCATCACCCGTAAAAAGGTGGACATTTTAAGGTATTTTTCAGTTAAACAAACAAAATATTTAAAAAAAATTCCCTTAATTTATTTTGTTTTCCATGATTATAGTTGGATTGTTGATTGAAGAGTTAATCTGGCTAGGAAGAATAAATAGCACTGAACTGAAAAATCGATTCGGTTCGGGTTTTTTCGGTTTCTAGAATATGTAAAACCAAAACTACTGAACAGAAAAATTCGGTTTCGGTTTTTTCTGATTATTCATTAGGTTTGGTTTTTGTGGGTTTAGTTTTTCAGATTAATTCAAATCTGCTTCGTTTTTTCGGTTTTTTGCTCACCCTTAGGTTTCTCACTAGTTCGAGAAGAATTTATTTAACAATATCATTAAGTATGCTATCACTAGTGTATAATTTAGTAGTAGAGTAAGATTAACTGTTAAAAAAATTAACAATGATATGTGTAACGGATGTTATATAGTCTCTTTCAATCCTCAAACTTTCTCCACAATTAATATTATAATGATAACTAAGAAATTCACCAAAACAAATATGTAAAATAATAACTCTATATATATATGCAAGTAATACATATTCCAATAAATAATTAAAATTTAAAATAAACTAATTTATTAGAATATGGAATTTGTTGACATTGTTGTAACTAGATGACGCCATCACTCGTTACCATGGACATTTAACATGCTCATCGCATGTCAGAGCCAAATTAAATCTCTAAAAAACTGGATGAAATTAAATTTAAATGGATACCTATAGATAGGTGTGTTGATTGGGTCAACTCGATCGGATTTCGGGTTAATCGGGTTGGGTTAGTCAGGCATTTTCAAAATAATAAATTGATTTGCAACCCGACCTGAATAAGGTTCGGGTTAATCAGGTTTAGGTTAGTCGGGTCACATGTTATTTGGGTCGGATCAGTTGGGTTAATATTTATTTGCTATAATATTGAGTCATTGCTGCAAACAATTGATAATCAATTAAGTACAAAATATTAAGAAACAAGACATTGATAGATAGTTTTAACCAACTGTTAACCATCAATTACGTAATTCTTTAACCTCACAAAATTTGTAACAATTACTTCTTCTATCAGCCTCACGAATTTATATTTTTGTTACTGTCATACAAGAAAAAAATTGATAAATGCAAGCGTTTAACTGACAAAATTACATAATTTTTAAACCCAAAAGATTGAAAGTGAAAGCACAACCAAACCCAGTCATACGAGAAAACAAAATTGAAAAACAATTGTTTTCAACAATCATCCAAACCTTCAAACCCATTGGTAAAACAGAGTTACCCTTCAACATCTATATATATCTATACTATATAATAAATAAATGTTTTGATATGTCAAATGTCAACTTTCTAGACCACTTAAAGATTGTTTTTCCGACTCTCTCATAATAAATATTTTTATATGGTTAAATTATAAATCAATTCTATAATATTTTATAAAACGTCTTTGAAAAATGTATATTATGTTATTTTAAAAAAATAATTTGAAAATTCGAATATTTAACCAGTGTAAACGTGTAATACATCTATATATATATATCTATTAAAAACATTTTTTATAAATTTTTATTTTTAAAGTTTTTCTATATAAAAAAGGTATAAATAATATTATTAGTTTTGATACAATCATGTAAATTTAAAAAGATGTAATAAAATTATTTTAATTATGTAAATTTAGGAAGATATAATTATAAAATCACATATTTTTATTCGCAAACTCGTGTAATACAAGGGTCTATGTCACACCCCCACCTCTCGTTACCTGTTGATGATGTCACTGAGAAGGTTGTGGAAACATAGTGTTGATGTCTCAGAGATGATGTGTGACTTACTTGATCCGGTATCACAACACACAGATTAACTTAAAGTAAATACATTACAAGGTTTCGTCATTACAACCAACATTACAATTTACAACTAAGTTTATTCCACAACTAACTTATTTAATTACAAGTGGTTGAGAGTGCAGCCTCACCATGGGTCACTGTCTTCCTACAAAAATGTTTGAGTTTGAAAGATCAGCACAAAGCTGGTGAGTTCGTAATGTTCACTTTTAACAGTATGATATGATATGTCAGTTTGATATATAGAGTTCAAGATAATCATGGGACATGTATCTAGTTCCTTTCGGACAATTATGCGTTTTGCGAAGATACTACCCGTCGGTAAATATCTTAATGCATTATTATCTCAATGTCAATCAGTAACATTAAGAAAGTGTTTCGGAAACAGGTAACAAACATTCGCACCAGGGGAGATGCAAACCTCCCGGTGAATGGGTTGTCAGCCGATAGTACTATCATTGATGCATGTTCTGCCCCACATGGGTTCACTAGATACAGTTTCGAGGAATGAGGACTTTTGATACTGTGATAAAGATACTAAAGGCAAAATCCCATGAAATCACACAAGAGTCACATGAAATCACGCAGATAACACTGATACATATCATATGTTCAGAAATGGATTTACAGAAGTGCCCCGATATTTATAAAACATTAAAGATGAAAAGGGGTTGTACGAAACTCACCTGAAGTCTCGAGGTAGTGAAATCACACGCAAACTGATGATAATAGCTAAATTCTGCATTAGTTTATGTTTAATGAGTTATTTATGTTTTAACTTACTGATTACATCTTTCTGAACGTCCAATGTTAAAGACATTGCCTTGAAAGTCATCAAACCGATATTAAGTTTTTAATTAATTAATTTAATATAATATCATACAATGTATGACAACGTAGGAACCTATACTGATTTAGGTTCCTAATATAAAGTTGATAACACATTTGATTAATCAAAATAATCTAAGATAAACCAAATAGTTAATGTTGTTGATTATGGTGCTGAAATAGTTTCTAGTTGGATTTATGGCTTAGGAACGATCAATCCTTGTTATTGATTACTCAAATATCATGAAATATCATAATGTGACATTGTAATTGGTTTAATAACCACGTTTAACATACTAATCTGACTGTTATCATAAACATCAGATAATCATTCCAATGAGTATGTTAATGATTGTGATTAGTTTGAAACACTTGGATTTAACCTTACATTTCAAAGATTAATCAAACTAATCACCTACATTGTCACAATCCAATGGTTTAAACCATTATAACTATTGTTATGATTTCATGAAAACCGGGCATTACAACGGATCAAAACAAGGATTTACCCGTTAACACGTCGATTTCTTCGTTTATAATCAATCTTAGCCATCATCTAGGCAATAATCAACAACCCTAACTATATCATTACGTTCAAAATCAAGATCTAATCAACCATTATCAAACTAGAAGGTTAAAACGAACCCTTATCTAATCAGACGGATTTTCAACTGCAGAACAACGATCAGGACTTGTAAAATACGTTTCCTAGCTTCAAATATAGGATCTGATGGTTTCAAGATGAAGATTTGAGGGTGAAAGGGTCGGATTTTTCGTCTGAAAGTCGAGTATGAGCGAGAGAAGAAGATTAGATCAAATTTGCATGAAAATCTGATTTTTGATCTAATCCACCAAACCGACCTACGCCAGGCGTACCGCCCCGCGTGGCCGTTTGGTCCGGGGCGTAGCGCGCCAGACCGAGATTCTTGGATTTTTTTTCTTCCCCCGCGTGTACCGCCTAGCGAGAGCAACTAGTGCTAGGCGTACCGCCTGGACCCTTTGACTTTGACATTTTTGTAATTTTTTTCATTTTGCTATTCCGGACAATCCGGAACTCCGTTTCGCGCACGGTTTTCGCCTATGTTCACCATTTCTCGTATACTATCAATCTGTAATAATTAAAATTGCCAACTCAACGTGGATTTCAAGCACGACCAAATGTGCTCACGTCATTGATTACGAAATTTTCAAATGCAATTGTAAATTTTCAAATGCAATTGTCACAGTCTATAACCTAGTTAGTGCATTATATTAGCGATTTAGGGTTATCACTTAATCAGGTTATTTAGGTTGACCCGAACCTGACTAGAATTAAAGAAAAATACCCAAAACCTGACCCTATTAACAGTTCGGGTTATTTGGGTTGACCCGAATAACCTGACTATATTTTTTTGGCTTGAATAATCGACCCTAACAAGCTTATTCGGGTGCGGGTCGGGTTAGTTGGGTCCGGGTGTTGCCAACACCCCTACCTATAGACAGACATAACAATAAATAAATGATAATATAAACAAAACCATTTATTAAGGAGCCCATAAGACCATCCAGGCCGTTCTAAGTCATTTGGTGGTTTAAAGCGGAGATAAAAATTGGGGTCCTCTTTTGACCGTAAATGAAAACTGTTCCAAGTTTGAGCCACAAAAAGTATAAATTATCATGAAAAATAAAACTACAAAAAAAATATAAATCGCTAACAAAATGCGTACATTAATTACTGTACTTGACAATCTTAACCCAAAACATGATAAATTAGTTGATTTAGTTGAACAATTATTGTATTTGGGTTCAAATTGGTAATACCATAACATAGAACTAGTTGAGATGAGTAACAACTTAGTACAATAGGGTCAAGATCGGTAACCTAAAAATATGTTAATAGAATGAATTTAAACTATCTTAAGAAAATCACAAAAAATTATTAAAATAGACTATTTTTTTCATTTACAACTCATTTTAATTTGAAATAAATTGAAGTTTTTTATTAATGACTCATTTAAACCAAATTTTACAACCCAAACTCATTCCAACTTACTACCCAGCCCACCTATTTTGGTAGACTTATTCATTACAAATATTAAAACAACCAAAAATTCTATTATAGTCAGTTACAACTAAAAAGTTGATTTATCTCAATAATTCGAGGTCGTAACTGCTAAGCTAGGGCTGTTTGTTTTCTAATTGTGAGCCGGGCTTTAAACCATCACATAATCACAACATAAACATAATATTAACAGAAAATAGAAACATAAAAATTAAATATTAAAAGAGTTGCCAAAAATTTATAAAAAGGAACAAAAAATAAAAGAAACAAAACAGTTAACCACCAAGGACACATGACCTACTAAAAAGTTGTTTGGTATTATCTTAATAGTTATTAAGATGCTAACTCTTAATGATTCATAACCTTTTAATTAAAAGGTAACGTTAAGTCAGAATGGTTAACATATAATATCTTAAAAGGATTACCCACCAGCCAATTATAAACAACTATTCCTATAATAACAACTTATTTTAATAATAATAAACACCAATGTTTTAAAATGTGTGCAATATCATGTCTTTGGCTTTTTTATTTTCCTAGTCATTTTTTAATTAATATTTTTTCTATTTTTATAATAATATTTGATTTCTATTTCCTTAATTACAACTTTATTTTTTATTTAAACTAATTTTTAATTCTATTATTAAGAATTATATAAATTAATTATTAATTGTAGTATTTAAGTTATTTAATATTTATAATACTCAAGTTTCTAACATAGTTTGTATATATTTTAATAAGTTGATTTAAATGATTTGAAAAAGGGCTATGATATTCTCACACTCATCACACATCTTTCATACGACTCATGTCGAGTCGTATAAGGAGCAATCATTATTTGTTAGATTTTTAAATTGTTAATAATTGTGCTTTTGTACACTTCATTTTACACATAGACGTCTCATATAAATCATATGCAAAATGTATATAAGACCACTTATTGTTGAATTAGTGGGTGTCAGAGAGGGTTATACGTCTGTATAACCCTAAAAAATAATCATAACGTGTTAAAATACAAAAGTTTGGGTACTTGCTCTTGGGGTACATTAGTTGCGAATTCACAGATGTTATGATGAAAAGAAGTATGGGTAAATAAAATGGAATCTTGCCGTTCAAAAAATTATCTATATACATAAATAAAGTACAAGTTACGAATGGTAACAGAGCAATTCGACCCACTATTTGACCCAGATTGATCCTACTTTCCCAGTTAGCAATTTTTCCTCTTATCTTCCGTTTTTATCCATTCAGTAAACCATCCACCTCAGCTTTGTCATCTTTCAACCATCGGCAACAACTCCATTCACTATTTCTAGCGGTCAATAAACGCTTGCTGACCGATGACTATCGGTTTTCTTTCCTGTGATTGGCACGTCTTAAGACTCAGATTTCATTTAAAGCACAGATGATCCACTTTATTTATTTTTTTAAATATCATTTGAAACTATTATTAGTTGTCTCTAAATCTACACATGTTTACGTCAACTATATTTTACGGTTTTACATAGAGTAACAAATGATATTTTTATATATACATTTTGATATGTGTTATCGTATATGTATTTTGATATTCGGAATAACGGAGGCATTCCCACGGCAACCCACGGAAAACCCACTAGCTAATAAATAAATAAAATAAAATGGAATCTATGGATACTTGTTTTGTGTTATTTTAATGATGTCTCTTATCTTTATGTTATAATCTTTTTTATGTTAGATGAAGGAGCATGAATTATGAGATTATATTACGTGAAACTTAATCTTAAAGATTAAATCTTTAAATTATATTTGAGTCATTTATTTAAAATCTTAAAAATAAATATATGATACATATTAAAGTTAAATAAAAATTTGAACTTTGAACTAGATAATAAATGTTAATATGATTTAATGTAAACTTCATGTTTATTTTTCAAGATTTTAAATGAATGACTTAGCTAGATAACGTTTAAAGGTTTTGTATTTTTAAGATTAAGTTTTCATATGATACAATCCGTATATATTTATCTTTTGTGTTTTTATTTTCTTACTTATCTTGCTAATTATATAAAAATATTATTAAAAGAATATACTTTTAAATTAAATATAACCGCAATAATAAAAAAATATTATAACATTAACTAAATAATAATAATTATTATTACTTAATTTTAATTTATTTAATTAGTATAATACATAAGTTCGTATATAAATAACGACATTTTTAAGCCCAGCTCACCCACTAGTTTAAAGGAAACCCACCGTCCTAATATTTATTATTGCAAATCTTTGGCTCACCTGAAACGTATTATTTCAAGTAAAACTCATACATACGACCTTTACATTGAAAATACACAAGGTTGCATTCTCTCAAACCAATTGATTTAAGACTCATTGGCCAACAAACCAATTGATATAGATGTTGCATTCTCTCAAACCAATTGATTTAAGACTCATTGGCCTACACATCAATTGATATAGGACCCATTGGCGTATATAAATAATGATTACGATTTGAATTATTGAATATATTGCTTTTAGGCACGTAAGCAAAAAGATTCACATCTTGGCTCCTCAACATGGTGGCAGGACTTGATGGGTCTCAAGGACTGAAATGGTCTTGCCCTATATTTATTTGCCACTTTGTATATGTATTATATTCCATATGCACTTTAGAAGACATGATAATAACTTGCTTTTAGTGTATGGGACACAAGATGTACTGACCCTACTACGGTCATTTAGAGCGATCCACATGTTTTCGCTATATGTATTCAACTCCTATGGCAAAAACAAGTTGGTGTTAAAGGGCTTGTCGCTTAAAAATTGTGTGTATAAATCTCTAAGAGCACTAGGAGTCGTACCACATTTCCCCACTTTTCCTCGTTGCCACATCAGCGCCACATCAGTTTTCCCCACTTTTCCCCATTTTGTACGGTGTCGTCTCACTTTTCCCCATTTTCAAATCTTATTTTTAATTAATTATTTTAACAATAAATAATAATATTAATAAAATAAAAAAAGATTCATTAAATTTAAAATAAAAAAAATACAACCAAAAAAAAAGAAGAATATAACCTAAAAAATTAAGTTAAAAAACCTAGAAAGGGCAATGCCATCCCCAACGAGAAAATAAACATAAAAAATAAACATAAAAAAATAAAATATAAAAATAAACGTATAAAAAATACCTTGAAATGGAGATTTTTGTTGAAAAGTTTGTTGATCGAATTGTTGGTAACTTTGTTGATCTTGTTGATACGATTGCTCCCACCGATTGAATTGTTGTTGAGTGTCAGGTGAATATTGCAAATATGGAGGCGGGTTCATTGGATCGTAGTAAAATGTTGGTTGATTCGGAGATGACATTTGTGGATGATACCCGGGTACGGGTTCATTTGAGGCGTTTTTTTTTGTCGTGGTTTTTTAAATTTTTTGGTTGACGACCCACCACGTGATGAACCTCCTTCCATTTTAGTTGAAAATTTTATAAATTTAGTGTATAGATTGTAGAAGATGAGAGAAAAGTGTGAGATTTGTGATTGTTTTGGAGTTGTTTAAATAGAAAAAAATTGGATTTTTTTTAAAAATGCCCAACGGTCGAATGCAAGCCCCCAACGGTCGAATACTCTTCCATCTCCCACTCGGCTTCAATCGGTGAAGAGTCCCCGAATTACCCCACCCCATTTCCGGGGGGGCGGTGTTCCTGTTCTTCCCCGATCCGGCAAAGCGCACCCCGGCTCCTTCCCGGGTTCCACTCCGGGTGGCCTAACGTCACCAAAATTTATCGTTTATAAAGTGTTATTTTTGTTAAAATAATAAGAAATCATTTAATATATAATACATATTTTTGAGTAAATAAAAAATGTATTAAAAATCTAAATTTATTTTTACCCGGCAACACTTGGTCACTACATGTTAGATTGAAAATACATACATTCAAAACTAATTTATTATGCCTTTAAAAAACAACTCGTCATAAAACCCTTTAAAAACAACATTGTCAATTCGTCATAAACAAAATAGAGCTATATAGCGATAAAAGTTTGTCACTACACTTTATTCAAGTTAAATTATCTAAAACATGTAACAAAGTTTTATTTGTTATTATTTGTTTTATTAATTTTTTATGTTTTTATAATAATAACCATGTCAAACATTTCAAACGTTTTCGTATATCAAATAATACTAAACATTTCAAATAGTAAACAATTCAACAAGTAAAGTGATAAACACAACACATATGCAACTAGTTACTTTAACTTTCTTCACTTTTCATTACATCGTTACAATTGTCATATTACTTAGAATTATTTTCTAAAATCCTCTTGTATTTTTTGGATGTATTTGTTTGTTAGTTGTTGGAGTTATTGATGGATTTTTGTTCTCATTTTTTATAGACACCTATGTTGTCATTGTTGTGGGGGGACGGATTTGTACTCAAACATCAACGGGTAAGCTTTTCACAACATGATCAATGCCTTGTAAATACACATATCTTTCACCTAAAGTCTGTTTCATCACGTCATACTCATCAACCGATGATGAAAATGACTCACCTGCCATTCTCCTAACTAAAATCATTTCAAATATTTTCATGCATTAAACGATAAAATAATAACCGAATATAAATTCTTTTATTAAATTCAACATCATAACAAGTGTAAAATAGATAACCAAAAAAATAAAAGATAAACAGGTAATATTTCTCAAAATTCAATAAACTTACATTAGTTGCAACAATACTTGTCATATAAATAAATACCAAATTTTACTTTATTAAAGTTAGTTTGGGTCATTTTGACCCACTTAAACTCAAAATGAGCATTTTAATTATATCAAAGTGGACTCAGGTTATATTTATCCATTTAAACAAAAAGTCAGATATTTTGACTCTTTTAAAAAATGCAGACACATACATATACATACACCTATCCATACACATACATATGCATACACTCATACATGTATCCATACATATTTATACACATGCATACATACATATACATAAACACATACATGTATTGTCACACATGCACATACACATACACAGGGACGGTTCTTGTTAAGGGCCCGGGGGGGCCCCGGCCCCCTTGTTTTTTTCCGGTCAGAACGGTAGATTCAGTAGTATTTCGTCGAAAAATCCTTCGATTCCCTTCATTTTCTTTCTAAAAGTCCTTCGGCCCCCTCCGTTTTCTACCTAAAAATACCTAAAAATCTTTCGCTCCCCTCCGTTTTCTTCCTAAAAATCCTCCGGCCCCCTCCGAGCTTTTTTTCAAGCTCCGTCCCTGCACATACATAAATAGATACATAAATACATAATCACACATACACACACAAAAATACGTCTATCCATACACATACATGTAATATACATGTACGAATACATACACAAAATAATTATATGGACTAATGATCTAAAGGTTATATCTAGAAATCTTGTTATATACTTCTATTATGTATGCCTATCAAAATGTGCATGTTGGGTTGGGTAATAGGTCAGAACGAATGCGGGTCATGATGGACTTTAAGGAAAATCATACTGGATCTAAATGAGTCGCTTTTAAGAAACATCAATTTAATTGAAGTTAAAATAAGTCGTAATGAAACAAATAGTTTATGTAAATAATTTTTAATGACTTTTCTCATTATATATATTATTAACATGTAAGAATAAATATTTACAATATGGCCCTCATGATTATTTAACTAAATAGATCAATTACTAAATTACCCCTAACAGATAGATAATTATTTGATAGACGTAATTATCCTTATTTATCCTAATTAGGGTTTCCCCTTGGGTGTATATAAATAGAGACTAAATGGCTCCTAATCTCGGTTACTTGTCACACAACATCATAAACGAACTCTCCTCACATTAGAGAATTCGTGAACCCATAACCGAGCCTCTCTTCTCATTCCATCCTCACCATACACCCTAAACGGGAACCGGTCAAGATCATCATCTCAGGAATCATGTCTGGAATCAACAACGCATTCACTGGATTCACAGGTTTAATCTAATCTCTATTTCATTCATGTTTTCGTATTCATGTTTAAATCTAAACCAAAGGAATCGATCCAACATGTGGTATCAGAGAAATATGTTGTTTAATCGATTCCTAATCACGAAATTGATTCAAAATCCAAAAACGTTTTACAAAAACGAGTATGAACAGTGGGTCGTTTTTCGAAAAACCTTAAAACTGGTTCGTTTTTCGTAAAAACGTGAATCTGGTGCGTTTTTCGTAAACCTAAAAATTTTCGGACTTAAACGTATTCGAAATTAATGTACACGTTTTTAAGAGTACTCGAATTTGATTGTACTCGAAATTTTAGAGTACTCGAAATTTGAGTATTCGAAATTTAACTTACTCGAAATTACTTTTAAACTTAGTGTACTCGAAATTTTAGAGTTCACGAAATTTTTAAGAGTACTCGAAATTTTTATAAGTTCACGAAATCATAGTGTACTCGAAAAATCAAATTGTACTCGAAAATCTTAGTGTACTCGAAAATCTAAGAGTACTCGAAACACATAACTATTTTCGAATACATAATCATTTTCGAGAACATAACTATTTTCGAATACGTAACTATTTTCGAGAACATTACTAACTTCGTAAACAGTAAATTTCGTGTACGAACACTTAACCAAAAATTTTTTGCGAATCAGGGGGCTAAGAGATAAACTAACTTGTTTTGTTAAAACCTTAAACTATTATGTTTTACAAAACCTTAATATACAAAATCAGCTTAAACTCAGTAACAAGTGTTTCACTTCTGCCCAAGGGTGATAGGGTGATGTGTTACATCTTATTATTTGAGTCTTATTAAGCATTGTCACTTACTTGTGTATATCATTAAACATTAGATATTCACATGACATCATTTTGCCTTAAAGCATGTATGTTTCACTTCTGCCCAAAGGTGATGTGTTACATATATGTTTGCAAACTTAACATGTGCATAATGCTTACAAAATGTCTCACTTCTGCCCAAAGGTGATGTGTTACATTCCTAATGCACATTTTATTTTCTAACTAAATTGTTCCTAATGCTTAGATGAATGGTTATTAACCAAAGTGAAACCCATTTGTTTAAGTAGAATCTAATCTAGTCTATTAATTTGATGTTATAGTAGACTCTTTATCACAGCTTCATTACTATAATGGTCCTTATATATGCCTGCCTTAGATCTAAGTTACCCCATAGATCACTCTAAGTTCTTCTATAGTCTTAGTATATTACTCTTTCTCATCTAATACGATTCACAGCTCCCAATATGGGAATTGAGACCCTCACTGGTGCGAACTACTCTGCTTGGAAAGATTCGCTGATGTTGACTCTTGGGACTACTGAGTTTGACTACGCCCTGAGAGAACCTGCACCTCCTGCTCTTACTGACAAGAGCACTGCTGAAGCTAAGCTGCTCTATGAGAAATGGGAGAAGGCTAATAGGATGGCGCTAATGTTTATCAAGAACTCAATTAGCCCAATCATCAGAGGAGCAATTCCTGATTTGGCTAACGCCAAGGCTTACCTTACTGCTGTGGAGGAGCAATTCAAAGGAACCTCAAAGGCACATGCTAGCACCCTTATCATGAAACTGGTGTCTACTAAGTATGATGGAGTCAGTGGCATTCGTGAGCACATCATGATGATGAACGACATGACCCGTAAACTTAAGGGATTACACATGGAGATTAGTGACGGTTTCTTGGTCCACTTCATTATGACTTCTCTTCATGCATCTTATGAGGCTTTCAAGATCAACTACAACACTCAGAAAGAGAAGTGGTTGATGAACGAGTTGATTGCCATGTGCGTACAAGAGGAAGAGCGTCAGAAGCTCGAGAAACCGGATGTTGCTTACCTGATGGCCACTGGTTCGAAGAAAAGGAAGAACAATACTCACAGGGAAGCTTCTAAAGTCCCTAAGTCCAATGCAGGTGCATCTTCCAGCTCTAACAATTCCAATGGCAAGCGTTACTGCAAGTTCTGCCGAAAGGGATGACATAAGCAGAAAGATTGCCCTGACTTCAAGGAATGGCTGGTTAAGAGAGGTAATCGTCTTAATATGATAATTGAGTCCTTTAATTTAAATGTTCCAACTAATACTTGGTGGTTTGACTATGGTTCTATGGTTCATGTGACCAATTCTACTCAGGGATTCCTTACAATCCGGAGGCTAGAAAGAAACCAAAGAACCCTTAAGCTTGGGGATGGAAAGGAACTATCTGTTGCTGCCGTGTGAACCTTAGAATTAATAATGAAAACCGGTCTATGTATTAAACTTTATGATACCTTATATATTCCTGAAATTTCTAGGAATCTTGTATCAGGACCAAAGTTAGACATGGATGGTTTTTATGTTTCTCATGGTAATGGCAGACTTACTATTAGTTCTAATTCTCAAGTATTTGGTACTGGTCTTTTGGATGGTGGTCTCTATAAGTTAGAACTAGATGATTATTTCTCTAAGTCTTTGTTATCATATAACATTAATGAGAACTCAACAAAGACTAAAAGAAAAAGAGACTTAGAAACTTCATCCATGTTGTGGCATCAACGTTTAGGCAACATCTCACGGGATCGCTTATCTCGACTCGTGAAGGATGAAGTTTTACCTTCTCTTGATTTCACTGACTTTGGAACATGTGTCAAATGCCTTAAAGGCAAAATGACAACAGCAACTAAGAAAGGTGCCACTCGGAGTTCTAATTTATTAGAAATTATTCACACCGACATTAGTGGCCCTTACACCATTGCTGGAATAACTGGACATACTTCATTTATCACTTTCATTGATGATTATTCTCGTTACATGTACTTGTATCTAATCAAGGACAAATCTAAATCACTTACAACTTTTAAAGATTATAAAACTGAAGTTGAAAATCAACTAAATCTTAAAATAAAAGTTGTGAGATCAGATAGAGGAGGTGAATATTATGGTAGACATACTGATGTGGGTCAGGCTCCTGGTCCATTTTATGAGTTTTGTAAAGACCAGGGGATCGTGAACCAATACACCATGCCCTGTACTCCTCAACAAAATGGTGTTGCTGAAAGGAGAAATAGAACCCTAATGAACATGGTGCACAGTATGTTAGCCAACTCAGATTTACCCTCATTCCTCTGGACCGAGGCCTTAAAGACAACAGTTCATATACTCAATAGATTTCCTTCGAAATCTGTCCCTAAAACTCCTTACGAACTTTGGACAGGAAGGAAACCGAGTCTTAGATATATGAAAGTATGGGCTGTCTTGCCGAAGCTAAACTCTATAATCCCTTCTTAAAGAAGCTTGACATGAAAACTGTTACATGTTACTTCATCGGGTATCCCGATCACTCAAAGGGTTATAGATTCTATTGTCCTACCCATGTCACTCGAATTGTAGAAACAAAGCATGCTCATTTCCTTGAGGATTCAAATGTCAGTGGGAGCAGCGAAAATCCTGACTCTGATTTGCAAGAAGTACAAGACGCGGGGGGAGACACTCGTCGACTAACTTACCTCCGATTACTCCTCTTGTACACCATGCTACTCCAAACTTCACTGCACCTACTCCGACACAATCAGGACTCACTACAGCTCCAAACGTTACCGAGAATGAAGGCACCTCATCTGATCAACATCAATACAATATCAGCCATGCTGAACCCGCTAATCAGCTCTGGAGGTCATCTAGGCCTAAAGTGCCTACTAACTTTGATGATTATGTAACCTACCTGACTGAAGCTGAAATGGATGCCGGAAAGTTTACTGATCCTACCTCTTATCATGAAGCCATTACTAGTGATCAGTCTTCTGAATGGAAGATGGCTATGACTGATGAGCTTGATTCCATGAAGAAAAACAATGTTTGGGATTTGGTAGAACTACCCAACGGAGTAAAACCCGTAGGATGTAAATGGGTGTTCAAAACAAAACTGGATCTGAATGGGAACATTGAACGCTTCAAAGCAAGATTGGTTGCAAAAGGTTTCACTCAGAAAGAGGGAATTGACTATCAAGAGACCTTCTCTCCTGTCTCTCGTAAAGATTCCTTAAGGATCGTGATGGCCCTCGTAGCTCATTTTGATTTAGAGATGCATCAGATGGACGTCAAAACTTCTTTCCTAAACGGTGACTTGTATGAAGACGTGTTCATGAAACAGCCTGAGGGCTTCATGCATGAAGGTCAAGAGCATTTAGTCTGCAAGCTAAAGAAATCCATCTACGGGTTGAAGCAAGCCTCATGTCAATGGTATCTAAAGTTTGATGAAGTGATGAAAAAGCACGGTTTCTTGAAAAATCAAGTGGATCAATGCACCTACCTCAAAATGAGTGGGAGCAACTTTACTATACTTGTCCTTTATGTCGATGACATTCTTCTGGCAAGTAATAGCTTAGATATGTTGCATGAGTCGAATCGCTTACTTTCGCATAATTTCGACATGAAGGATCTCGGAGAGGCCTCTTACGTTATTGGCATCGAAATACACCGAGATAGAGTCAATGGACTTTTGGGTTTATCTCAGAAGGCTTACATTGATCGGGTCCTCACACGCTACAACATGCAACACTGCTCTCCCTCTGTAGCTCTAGTAGTTAAAGGAGCTGTCTTCGGTTCATTTCAGTGTCCGAAGACTGAGGTTGAAAATGCGCAAATGAGAATGATACCTTACGCATTAGTAGTTGGGAGCCTTATGTATGCTCAAGTCTGTACTCGTCCTGATATCGCTTACATTGCTGGAATGCTTGGCCGTTATTAGACTAATCCTGGCCTTGATCACTGGAAAGCAGCTAAGAAAGTACTTAGATATCTTCAAGGGACAAAGGACCTCAAACTGACTTATAGAAGAAGTGATAATTTGGAAGTGGTTGGTTATTCTGATTCTGACTTTGCTAAATGCAAAGATGACAAGAAATCCACTTCGGGGTACATCTTTATGTTAGCAGGCGGACCGATCTCATGGAAGAGTCATAAGCAGCAGCTGACAACAACCTCAACCATGATGGCTGAATATGTTGCAGTGTACAATGCAACCTGTCATGGAATGTTGTTGAGAAACCTTATTGCTGGACTCAAAGTCGTTAATTCTATCTCTAGACCATTGAAGCTTTACTGTGATAACTCAGCAGCCGTTAACTTCTTGAACAGTAACAGTTTGACCGGTGCTGGTTTATATCTTGATACAAAGTACTTGTTCGTTCGCGAGAGAGTTGAGGAAAATAATCTTTGTATTGAGTATATAAGTACTAAAGTTATGCTTGCAAATCCGATGACTAAAGGTCTCCCTCCTAAGATATTCGAAGAACATATTTCGAAGATGGACTTATGTAAAGACCTTATGGCATAATGTACTTACTTATGATTAATGAAATTTCCTCACTTATTTGATTTGTTTGTCTCTAAATATATGTTTATGCATGCCTAATGACATATAGACACTAATAACACAAATCATTCGTTAAAGGGCTTACTTGTTAATTGATCCTAACTTAAGTTTTAAATTTGTATTGTAGTATGATTAATGGGGGTCTTGAATTGAATAACTGATTCAATGACTGTATTTCTCTGCTATGATTACAATTTAGAACTAAAATGAGTATTATCAATCTGCAGACTTATTTAATGCTCATAATAAATAATCACTTGGCCAAGTGAGAGAATGTAAGAATAAATATTTACAATATGGCCCTCATGATTATTTAACTAAATAGATCAATTACTAAATTACCCCTAACAGATAGATAATTATTTGATGGACATAATTATCCTTATTTATCCTAATTAGGGTTTCCCCTTGGGTGTATATAAACAGAGACTAAATAGCTCCTAATCTCGGTTACTTGTCACACAACATCATAAACGAACTCTCCTCACATTAGAGAATTCGTGAACCCATAACCGAGCCTCTCTTCTCATTCCATCCTCACCATACACCCTAAATGGGAACCCGATCAAGATCATCATCTTAGGAATCATCTCAGGAATCATGTCTGGAATCAACAACGCATTCACTGGATTCACAGGTTTAATCTAATCTCTATTTCATTCATGTTTTCGTATTCATGTTTAAATCTAAACCAAAGGAATCGATCCAACATAATAATCTTACTTGTTTAATCCATTATATTCACATAATTTTTAAGTTACTCATCCTGACCCGTATTGTGTGAAGTTATTACACATCTCAACCCATTATATGTTTATAAGTTTACCCATTTCAACCCAAAATATAATAACTCTTTACCCAAATCTACCCATTTATCTTGTTATGTCAAAATTCGCGTGTCTAGGGATAAAATGCACTAGTTATCAGACATGAAAGTGATTTCAAAAGAAGTCGAACAACGCATTTATGTTTGATTCCAAAGTTCTAATGAGCCTTTGATTTTAGGTTTTCCATTACAGTACTCAATGATTTGACTAGTTTGATGTGTGTTATCTCTATTGGCTTGCTCTCCATTATGCAAAAGATTATGCTAAAGGAATCTCAAAAGATTGTCCCCATGACATAATTTAGACATCATAATTTTGAACTCCGGATACACGTGTTTCAAATCTTTATATACAAATAGATATATATATATTTTAACAGCAAATTTTTCCACCATTGTTCAATATGGGACTAGAACCCTCAACCTATTTTAGAAAGGAACACCTTAACACACATTGGTATCATTGGGATAAATGCCCTTTGGTATATACACATAGATATATAGAGATTAAATCTTGTGAAAACCGACCTTAAAGAAAAAAACCTATAAACCATATATGGGCTGTCTATTTGAAATGTTGAAAATAAATAAGTGATCCATATTAAATTATATTTGTTTATTCAAACACAATTTTTATTCAGGTTTAATGTGACTCATATATTTATTTTCAAGATTTCAAATCAATGGGTCATATAGGGTATAAAAATGTCTAAGATCAGTTTTCACATAATATAATCTATATGTGTGTGTATAGGAAAATGATAAAAATAAAACCCATCAAAAATAAATTAACCCATTAATCATCATTCAATGGTTAATTTAAAAAGTAACTGTATAAAGTCGTGCCACGTGTCTTTTTTCATTTTTTAAAATGGGATGACATTTTAAACAATTTGTAATCACTTATAAATCTAGATTTAATATGTCTAATATATATTAATAAACCTAATTTTTTATATAAAGTTTCCCCCTATGGTGTCACCATCTAATATATTACTTTTTAAAAAAAAAATCGTACTATTAATTATACATGTCTCATTTTTCTCTTTAATTCCGTTAAAGTCTCGATAGTTTTTTTTTTTAATTTTTTTTGATGCTCTGTATTACATCATTGTAATCATGAGTGTGCTTAGTTCGGTACGGTTCAATTTTTGGTAAACACCGAAATCAAAACCAACATAGTTGGTTTTTAGTTATTATGAACCATTCGATTTTCGTTTTTCGGCTGTTTTCCGGTTTTAGTTCGGTTTTTGTTTTTTTTTTTTTTTTTTTTTTTTTTTTTTTTACTTTTTGTTGTTTTTTGTTCTCTCTCACACCCAATATGTTATTTTTTTTAAAAAAATTACACAATTAAACTTGTCATATTTTTCTCATTGATTCCATTATAGTGATGCCATTTTTTTTATTTTTTTCGAGCGTTCGTAATCACACCAACGTAACGAACAATAGATAAAATAATTTTCTTTCATTTTTCAAAAACTTTCCATCTTTAAATTTTTTTCCCTCATCTTAAATATACATTACAAATTTATTTTTTATTATAAAAATTAGTTCACTAATATTTGAAAAAATTAAGAACATTTTGAAAAAAATCCAGCTCCTTACATCAGTGTAATTATGGAGACTTTGAAAAAAAATCAGCTCGTTACATTAGTGTAATTATGAACACTTTAAAAAAATTCAGCACATTACATCAGTGTAATTTCGAACCCATTGAAAAAATTCAGCCCGTAACATCTGTGTAATTACATTAATGTAAAATTATGTATTTAATTATGTACTTAAAAAAACATTAGACGTGAATAATTTTTTTCAATAAAGATTTTTTTTAATTGGGAAAAAAAATTTGAAAAAATATCAAAAACTTATTATAAAAAAAAATAAGTTACAGCTCATTATGAACACTTTAAAAAAATTCAGTTCGTTACATCAGTGTAATTATGAACACTTTATTTAAACAACCAATCAAAATGAGTTTATAGGTTACCATAATTGGAGTGGGTTATCAATGGAACCATTCCCTAATGGTTAATTTAAAAATCAAGTTTATGAGATCATGCCCTTTGTTCATATACATTTTTTAATATAAAAGAGCATTTAAGACATTTTGTATTATATGAAAAAGTTGGATTAATATGATGGTGACATGTGTCACCAACTAATATATTTTAATCAATTTAATTTTTTATTTAAAGTTTACCCTCTTATTTTTTATACATTCATAACTTTTTTATGGTATATTATTTTTTTAGAAAAAATGCACCAATATATTCGTATTATTTTTCTCTTTAATACCGTTATAATTTTTGATATAACTTTTTTATGGTGTATTATTAAAAACTATGTTTGTCTTAATTTGTAACGAGTTGTAACGAATTTTGATTTACATTGTTGTAATTTAAATGTGGGTTACTTTTTATGATATGTTTAATTTAAGTTATGTAACAAACATGTTAGGCCTACCTTATATATCATTTATTTAATTAAAGTGATGTAGTTAATATTGTCAAAAAAGAAATAAAAATAATGCGTTATCTTTATGTTCGTTACATTGATGTAAACTTTAAATTTTGAGTTCAAAATCAATTAAAATTTATGTTTGTTTTAAATTTGTAACAACTAATAACGAATTTTGGTTTACATTGTTGTAAAGTAAAATGTGGGTTAGGTTGGATTATTTATTTAGCTACAATGATGTAACAAAGGTGTTAGGTTTACCCTACATCATTTATTTGATTACATTGATGTAACGTATTATTGTCAAAAAAATTCATAATAATATATTATGTTTATGATTTTTACAATAACGTAAACCGTAAATTTTGAGTCTAAAATCAATAAAAAATTACATTGTTGTAACGTGTTGAAACAAATTTTGTTTTATATTTTGTAAAGTAAAATGTGTTTTATGTTGTGTCATTTATTTATTTACAGTGACGTAACAAAAATGTTAGACACATCTTATATCATTCATTTAGTTATAGTGTTGTAATCAACTATTATAAAAATTTTAAAAAATGTGTAATGACTATGCTTGTTACATTGATTTAAATGCAAGCATCCGAAATAAAAAATAAAAAAATAGTCAAGACTATAGCAGAATTAAAGAGAAAAATAATACGAGTTTAATGGTGCAATTTTTATAAAAAAATAATATAGTATAAAAAATATATGAATGTATAAAAAATAAGATGGTAAATTTTAAATAAAAAATTATATTGATTAAAATGCACTAGTTGGTGACAGTGTCAACACCATGTTAATTCTAGCTTTTTGAAATGATTCAAATGTCTTAAATACCCTTACAAATGAATAAAAGGTTAGTGACACATGTAATGATCTTATTTACTTTTTTTTTTAATTAACCATTAGATGTTAATCAGTGAGTTATAACTCTATCCAAAGATTTTTATTTGACCACTACCCTATATATATAGGGTATTGTTCTAATAATTAATCACTCTTAAAAAATTAACCCAAATAACACCGTCAAGATGTAACTAAATTTTGAAATATTTTTTAACATTATTGTAACATATTTAAAATATTTTCTTCTTTTATAAGTTTGTGTTTTTAGACCAAAAAGAAGAAAGTGTTATAAATGTGTTACAACCAGGATTTGGCTTCATTTTGGGAAGTTATTTGAGTTAATGCTTTAAGAGTGAGTTATCATATGATCCCAATTATATATATATATATATATATATGATTGGGATCAAATAATAACCCACTTTTAAAGCAATAACCCAGATAACTTTGCCAAGATGAAGTCAAATCTTGGATTTTTTTTAACATCATTGTAACACATTTAAAACACTATGTTCTTTTATGAGTTTGCGAAAATTAACCACCGCTTGAGAGTTTACATCGTTGTAAGTTTTGGGCCTAAAACAGTTGCAGTGTTGTAAATCAAAAACTTACAACGATGATATCTCTTAAACGGTGATGAATTTTCACAAATTCATAAGAGAACATAGTGTTCTAAATGTGTTACAATGATGTTCAAAAAAAAAATTCATGATTTGGCTTTATCTTGACAAAGTTATCTAGGTTATTGCTTTAAGAGTGAGTTATTATTTGAACACTATATATATATATATATATATATATATATATATATATATATATATATATATATCGTATTAAATTTATTACAAACGTAATTTTTATTGATTTTGGACTAAAAATTTAGGGTTTACATTAATGTAACGAACACAAAATATAACACATTATTTAAATTTTTTAACAGTAAATTACATTACTGAAATTTAATAAATTATATAAAGTGAGCCTAACACTTTTGTTACATCACTGTAATTAAATAATTGATACAACGTAACCCATATTTAATTTACAACAATGTAAATCAAAATTTGTTACAAATCATTTTAAATTTATCACAAACGTATGGACTAAAAATTTAGGGTTTATATCAATGTAACAAACATAAAATATAACACATTATTATAATAAACATAAATAAATGATATAAAGGGAGCATAACACCTTTGTTACATCATTCTAATTAAATAAATGATAAAACGTAACCCATATTTAGTTTACAACAATGTAAATTAAAAATTGTTACAACTCGTTATAAATTTAAGACAAACGTAATTTTAGTTGATTTTGGACTCAAATTACGACCCTAAAATTAATGCAAACGGTCTTTTATTTGTTGTAAATGATACTTGGGTGTTCGACGGTTCGATTTACAGTTTAAATGGTTCATTCTGTTGAGTTAAAATGGATTTGAACTTTTTAGCCGAAATGAAAAATGAAACCAACACCGTATTAGGAATCCAGTATCCAAACCGAATTCGATTTGGTTCTGGTTAAAACCAAACAAAAAGAATAAACGATTGATAAAATTAATAATTTTATCAAAATAATAATATTAATACTAAAAATATTAGTAATAAAAAGAATAAATTTTTATCTAAATTCGATTTAATCAGTAAACCGAACAAACCGAATTAAAAAAGTTTTTTTAAATCAATGACGAACCGAAAATCGAATTCGGAATTTGGTTACAGTTACAAACTGAAAATTGAATTTAGAATTCAATTTGTTTTTCCGGACAATATGGTCTGGTCCTCAGTGTTTATTAAATTGATATAAATACGACCTTTCGAGAAAAAAATTAAAAACCTAGTCAAGAGTATAAATGAATTAAAGAGAAAAATAAGACGAGTGTAATGGTCCAGTTTTCAAAAAATTAAAATAATATATAAAGTTGTGAAAGTATTATATTGTAATGGTCCAGTTTATTAAATTGATATAAATACGACCTTTCGAAAAAAAAAGTTAAAAACCTAGTCAAGAGTATAAATGAATTAAAGAGAAAAATAAGAGGAGTGTAATGTTCTAGTTTTCATAAAAAATATAATATGAAAAGTTGTGAATGTATAAAAAAAGAAAGGATATACTTGAAATAAAAAAAAAAGATTTATTAAAATTTAAATGAAGATATATGACACCACCATATTAATTCTACCTATTCATATGATCCAAAATGACTTAAGTACCCTTTTATATTAAATAATGAATAAGGAAACTTGGCACCTCTGTAACATCTGTGCCGGAATCGTTACCGGAACAGTAATTTGCACAGTAAAGTGCACAGTAACTCAAGTACAAACTACGTAAATTAGGTAGATACTATTGACACATGATGCTTAACACTAAACTATTTTGTGATTGTCTGAAATCTGAATTAAACCTTATGGTTTAACAGTTAGAAACACATCAGACAACACCGAACATGTACACACATGCTTGATTTGATACTACTAGGTATAAACGTATGTGAGGATAAACAGAACAAAACTATAACAGTTATTGTTACAAAATGCTAAGCCGACGAATTATTCGTACAGGTGACGATCTGTACGAATAGGTCTGAAAGTTAACGATCTGAAATGATGACTGAACAGTAGAAAACAAAATCAGAAAGTGAAACGTACGATCGTGTTCGTACAGTTGGCGCTCTGCACGAAAACGCGCGTAAGTGACTTTTTCTGACGAAACAAAAACGAAGACGATACGAACGATAATAAAATTTAAGGAAATATAATAATTCTTGTTTTACAATTTTGAAACTCATCAGAAATAAATTTAAAAGAAACTATTTTAATTAAAATACGTAAATTACGCGAAAAGTTAACGAAGCGCGCGAAATAATAAATTACGATAAATAATTCAAGGAAAATGATATTTAAAATAATTATTAGTAATAATCACCTTCTAAACATTCTAAAATAAATTCTTTTTAATTAAATTACAAACACGCGCGCGTTACGATCCGGAAACGCAACGAAGAAGAGAAACGAGCAACCGAAACGAACCCGAATACCCTCGGGGTATATAAAGCCATAAATGAGGCTTTCACCTCATTTTCTATCAATTCTCTCTCTAGTTCTCAAAACCGTCACCTCTCTCTCTAAACATACATCCAAGACTTTAAACCTTCGTATCTTGCTCAGTTCTTGGCGGAATCACGCGTTCTTGGTGTTCACGCGAAGATCTCGAGCTCCTCTACCTAGAAGTACAGTAGATCTACGAAGTTTCCCAGCTGATTTCAAGGTATGACGCATGAAATGTTAGAAAGATTAGGGTTTTCAGCCCTTATATTATAACACTACCCTAGTCGACTAACCACCTTTCTCCGTGAACCATACAACCCTGTAAACACCATCATCACATAACACCCCCATGCAAAACTGCCTTGCAACAGCTCGATGAAGGGAGAAAATGAACAGGTTCGTGAGGTGAGCTGAAAGAACCCTCGACCTGTTAGATCCTCTTGATGGCGAACCTTCTTGCTTGGCAAACCTCGCATCAGAAGCGAACCTTTGGTTCGTCAATCACCATCAGCGAACCATCACCTGGACGAACCTAGCTCATCAGCCGAACCGATGCAGGAGTGGCGAACCATACTCTTCAAACCTTCTTTGAACAGCACCGAACCTAGGTCTGACGAACCCAGGTGCTCCTCACGAACCTCCATCATGTCTACGAACCTTGTTATCAGCCAAACCCATATGTTGGAATTAATAAGGTCAAACCTGCATAACATGCGAACCTTTATGCTCGAGCCGAACCTTGGCCAATCTCCCAACAGGTTCGCTGGAAATGGGAGCTTTAACTTCCTTTTTGGGATAAACCCAATTAACCGTCCTAATCTACTACGGCCCATCATGAATGTTCAGCCCAACAATATACTCTCGATCCAATATCATCTTGTGATCAGACAGACCCTTCGGCCCACTCAATCACTGGCCCAAGAATTGTTTCAGCCCACCTTCGATTAGTTTAGACCATGAATGTCCTATTTGGCTCAATAACATGCCATCGGGCGATACCAAATTTAATTGGGACATGGCAAATTAATCCAACCTGAGGCCCAAATAGATTGACTCAAACCTTTGATCCGGCCCACTCTTATACCCTTGGCCCATATTAACCCATACGGCCCATGGCCAAAGTTAGAATAATTATTCGGCCCAAGAACAAGCAATGGGCCCATTTTTTTACTTTGGCCCATTCCATCGGCTCATGGGGTCAAAGCAACCCACATAACGAACACGACTCGACTTAATATTCAGCCCAAGTAGAATTCGGTTCACATGGTTAGGAAATAGCTTAACACACTAAAACTATAAACAAGAATTTCATGCAAGGATTTTAAACAAGGCCTATTTACTACAAAGTTGATGTAAATGGGTGATGATGCAATCACAAAACCTAAAACCCTAATTTTACAAGGATAGTGCATGGTAAGTTGATAACTATGTAATAAACTATTTTTATTCAACAAGGGCAATACGGGGAGTTTATCTCTAAGGCTAGTTTAAACACTTAGGTATGCTTACAAAGGTCCTCGTTAATACATGTAATTAATCTAACAATTCAAAGTTTTGAACCCGCAAGAAGGAATTAGGGCCGAATGAAGACCGAGACTCACAAGTGTTAGCCAACTTTAGGGCTAACACATACGCACAAACGCAACAACTATAACTTATACTTATAGGTTATATACAACGTGAAATTGATACAGGAACTTGAAAACAACCACAAATACTACAACGAGCACGTGCATTCTAGCCTAAGCTAAGTCAACCACTACTACCACCAGGTGAGTTCATTTGTCCCTTTTCAAACATATTTGTTTTACCTCGGGACTGAGAAGCATGTTATACATTTTAAACAAATATTTAAATGTTTTAATAAATGCTTTTATACTTATTCATGATGATTAAACTTTATGCTTGACGCTTATGCTATAAACTTTATACTTAAACTTTATGCTAGATGCTTATGCTACAAACTCTATGTGTAAACTACATGCTCGATGTTAAGGCTTTGAAACACTTACGCTAAAGGCTAATACTTGATACACTCATTTTGAAAGCTAATACTATATATACATACTCTAAATACTAATATCTTATACCTTTAATCTTAAAAGTTAATATTTTACACTCTTAATATAAATGTTAATTCGTTCTACACTTATACTTATTTACTTAAACTTAGACTTGAAAACTTAAACTCAAAAAGACTTACTTGCTCAAAAGGTTACTGAAACTTGTAATCTTGAAATACTTGAAGTACTTGAATGCTTGATAAACTTGAAATGCTTGAAATAATGGAATGCTCGATATGCTTGGAATACTTGAAACACTTGAATGCTTGATAAACTTGAAATGCTCAGCAACAGGCTGGTTGACCCTACTAGTCATCAGTTAAACTATGGGAATGCTTTAAACTTGTATGGTTAAGCTATAGGACATCGTAAGTGTGAGGCCCCGAAACCGGGCACCTCACAGAGGTTGGTTTTCATCATAACACATAGCTCTTAAACTAAAAACTTTCATAATCATGCAGCGGAAATGTAAACATAGTCTGATAAACAGAAATCAATAACATGTCTGTATCAAAATCACATCGGATTGCCAAAACCACCGGATCGTATGACTCTATGCCCGAGCTCCATGCCTTCTCCTATCATACCTTCAACCTGACATACATGCTAAATCAAGTCAGCTTACGCTGGTGAGTTCTAGTTTTCATGAAACAACATTAAACATACTTAACATATACATCATCGCATACTCATAGACCATAACCTTAGCACATAACATTCTTACATCATCATCATCATACATTCCACTGTTACCATTCGAACAGTGGGCTTATGCCGGCACAAGGCTCCATAACCGTTGATCTGTCCCGCCGAAGCGTTCTACAGACCCATACTTACCCAGTAGCAAGTACTGGAGCAACCATACTTACCCCATATGAATATGGGAGCAACGTCATACTTACCCCGTAACGAGTACGGGAGCAACCATCATACTTACCCCGTAACGAGTACGGGAGCAACCATCATACTTACCCCGTAACAAGTACGGGAGCAACCTCATACATACCCCGTAACAATTACGGGAGCAACCATCATACTTACCCCGTAACGAGTACGGGAGCAACCATCATACTTACCCCGTAACGAGTACGGGAGCAACCATCATACTTACCCCGTAACGAGTACGGGAGCAACCTCATACTTACCCCGTAACAATTACGGGAGCACCATCATTCATCATGACATGATACACTAGCACCATATCATCATTCCGCATAACATCGTATCATTATCCTAATAACATAGGATTTCTCATACAGGGTATGCTAGTATCATATCATCATAACATCCTAGCACCATGCACATGTCATGCTAGCAGCACGTCATCATATCATTCATCATGGCAACATAAACACATTTTGCTAGCATGTAATTATCATAACATCATACTTTCATCATAGCATACCTAGGATTTCATTACCACATAACATCCATATTTATCATCGTAGCCTGATATCATTCAGGTTATCATCATAACTTACTAACATGCATTCATCATTCTTAGCATACTTTCATGCAATAGTCATATTAGTACCTTAACATGCATACATAGTCAGTGCATACCGTCATTCATTCATTATCATCATAGGCACATAACATCATAGACATAACCATAAGCATGTATGCCAGCCCAAAACATTAAACATAGAATAGGGCGTCTAGAACTCACCTGATGATGGCTCCTTATCTTCTTAACCGAACTCCTTAATTAAGACCTGGGAACCTACATCCGTTACATCATCTCATTACATTACGTTACGTTCTTTGGACCTAGAAAATATTCTAAGTCCCCATAGCCTACTAGTTCCCCCTGCTGAACCCAAGTCCTCGACACTTAGCTAAGTGTTCGAAACCCTTGAAATCCATTAAGTCCTCATGTACACGAAATCCATGAGTACACGAAACACCCAAAGTACACGAAACCTGATGCACTCGAACTGTTATGTGTATTCGAACTAGGGTACACGAAAGTACCGTATTCAAACTTCTTGTACTCGAAATGCTCTACTCGAAATGACCATACTCGAAATTCTAAGTATGATTTCGAGTACCCTTTGTGCAGGATTTCGTATACTCGTTACTGTTGTCTTTAAACATCTCAGAAATTCATCTAAGACCTTGGGGAGCTAGTTCTAGGTTCCTTATGTTGTTACCAACGTATTGGAACCTCAAAGTTATGAACTTTATGCATAAAGGTGTGAGCTTTATGCATAAGTTCACCCTTTGTTTAACCATCCTAACTTTTGTATAAAAATCCAGCTTTCTATACATGAATCATTTACTTGAAGGTAGCTGATCCTCCTGGTAGAATCCCGTGCGTTTCCTACTTCGTTTGGTCGATCAAAGTTTGATTCTTGAAATTCTTGGATTTAAACTTCGTGTACTCGAGAGCAGATCAGCTTCCAGCCAAAGGTTCACACATTTCCCAAGGCACTACTATTTATAGGCAAGGCTGGTACTCGAAACCTGAGTACACGAAATCCAGTGTACTCGAAATTAGTGTACTCGAAACTGGAGTACTCGAAATTTTACTAGTTCGAGTACACGATCTGTAATCCTCGCCTTGGTTATTTTTCGTCTCTTTTCCTACAAGTTAATTGTTCGTCACACATTCGTAAGTCCAAGTAACTTGTATTAGAAATTTGGGATGTTACAAGTCTCCCCTCCTTACAATAGGTTTCGTCCCGAAACCTGCCTCGTTACATATCGAACAAATGAGGGTACATCTTCCTCGTTTCGTCTTCCAATTCCCACGTTGTGTCTGAACCCTTCCGATGCTTCCACTGAACTCTTACTTGACGAACCGTTTTATTCCGTAGTTGTTTTTCCTTCGTATCTACGATGGCAACTGGTTCTTCAATGTAGTTCAGTCGATTATCTACCTCAATGTCATCTAAAGGAACATGCGCCTGCTCGTCTGCCAAGCACTTCCTAAGATGCGACACGTGAAAGGTAGGATGAATCCCGTTCAGCTCCTCTGGTAGGTCCAGTCGATACGCGACCTTCCCTACCCTTGCCTTTATCGGAAATGGTCCAATGTACCTCGGACTCAACTTGCCTCGCTTTCTGAATCGAATGATTCCCTTCCATGGTGATACTTTCAGCAACACTCGATCGCCAACATCAAACTCGATCGGTCTCCGGCGCTTGTCAGCGTAGGACTTTTGGCGATCTTGTGCAGCCTTCATACGTGCTTTTATCACCCGTAGCTTTTCTGCCATCTCAATCACAGCAGCCTTGTTTCCTATTTCTTTCTGCCCAACTTCACCCCAGCATACCGGGGTTCTACATCGTCGTCCGTACAACGCCTCATATGGGGGCATTCCGATACTAGAGTGATAGCTGTTATTGTACGAAAACTCCACCAATGGCAAGTGGTCATCCCAGCTTCCTCCAAAATCGATAATGCACGCCCTAAGCATATCCTCCAACGTTTGAATAGTCCTTTCCGACTGTCCATCCGTTTGGGGGTGATAGGCGGTACTGATATTTAACCTCGTTCCCATAGCATCATGAAACTGCTTCCAGAATCTGGAAGTAAACCTCGTATCCCGATCTGACACAATGGAGACAGGAACTCCATGTCTGGTCACAATCTCTTTCACGAACAACTCAGACAACCTTTCGGACGTATACGTTTCCCTGATAGGAAGAAAGTGTGCACTCTTCGTCAGTCGGTCCACAATCACCCAAATGGTATCATGTCGCTTAGCTGTCTTTGGTAGCTTGGTAATGAAATCCATGGTGATGTGTTCCCATTTCCATTCTGGTACTCTAGAGGTTGCACATATCCGTAGGGTTTCTGATGTTCAGCCTTCACTTGCGCACAAGTAAGACACCTGTTCACGTACTGCATCACATTAAACTTCATGCCCGGCCACCAATAATCCTGTCGAAGATCTTGATACATCTTCGTCGCACCGGGGTGTACCGAGTATCGTGACTTGTGGGCTTCATCTAAAATCCTCGCTCGAATGTCCCCATTTCTGGGCACCCACATTCGACCGAATCGTAGCTTTATCCCATGGTCATTGTCTTCCAAGTTCTTGACTTGTCCGAAGACGCGTTCAAAACCCACATTCTCTTCTTTCAATCCCTCCTGTTGCGCTTGTTTGAGCTCGTTCAGAAAGTCTGGCGTTATCACCAAACTATACGATTTTACTCGTATGGCAGGATGATCAGTCTTGCGACTCAGAGCATCTGCCACCACATTGGCCTTTCCCGGGTGATATAGAATATCACAGTCATAATCCTTTAACAGCTCAAGCCATCGTCTCTGCCTCATATTCAAATCCTTTTGCTCGAAGAAATACTTCAAGCTCTTGTGGTCGGTATAGATGGTACTCCTTACTCCATACAAATAGTGCCTCCATATTTTTCAATGCAAACACCACTGCAGCGAGTTCAAGATCGTGGGTCGGGTAGTTAGCCTCATGAATCTTTAGCTGGCGCGAAGCATAAGCTATCACCTTTCCCCTTTGCATTAGTACACATCCCAACCCTTGTCGTGACGCATCGGCATACACAACAAGATCATCATTCCCATCCGGCAGTGCTAGAACAGGAGCTTGGGTAAGTTTCTCCTTCAGCACTGAAAACGCTTGTTCTTGGTTTGGACCCCATTCGTACTTTACGTCTTTCTTCGTGAGCTTCGTCAGTGGCGTCGCTATCTTGGAGAAGTCCTGAATGAATCTCCGATAGTAACCGGCCAAACCAAGAAAACTGCGTACTTCTGTCGGTGACTTTGGAGGACTCCATTTCATAATCGTTTCAACTTTAGCTGGATCTACCATAATGCCTTCTGGGTTCACCACGTGACCCCGAAACTGTACCCTCGTAGCCAGAAAGCGCATTTGGAGAACTTAGCATAAAGTTCCTCTTTCCTCAGGATTTCCAATACCTCACGTACGTGGCAAGCATGGTCCCCTCGTTCTTTGAATAAATCAAAATATCGTCAATAAACACTATCACCGATCGGTCCAGCATCGGTCGACATACCCTGTTCATCAAATCCATAAATGCTGCAGGAGCATTCGTCAATCCAAACGACATAACGAGAAACTCGTAATGTCCATAACGCGTACGAAAGCAGTCTTTGGAATATCCTGCTCTCGAACTTTCAACTGATGGTAACCGGATCGGAGATCTATCTTCGAGAACCAGCTTGCACCTTGCAATTGATCGAACAAGTCATCAATTCTAGGTAGAGGATACCTGTTCTTTACGGTCAACTTATTCAGTTCCCTGTAGTCAATACACATACGCATACTTCCATCCTTCTTCTTAACGAACAGCAACCGGTGCTCCCCACGGAGAGACACTCGGTCGTATAAAACCTTTATCAGGAGTTCTTGTAGCTGGGTCATCATTTCCTTCATCTCGGTTGGAGCTAAACGGTAAGGTGTTTGGCAACGGGTTGTGCCCCCGGCACTAAGTCGATCTGGAACTCAATTTCCCGTTCGGGTGGTAATCCAGGCAATTCCTCAGGGAATACATCGGGAAGTTACACACCACGGGAACATCATCAATCGTCCTCGTATCCGTACGTTCCTCAATCGCGTAGGCCAAGTAGGCTACACACCCTCGCCGCATCATAACATCAGCCTGGATCATCGAAATGATCTTTGGCGCATACATCGCTTTATCACCATAAACCGTCACGGAGCTCCCATCCATCGCACGTAAACGTATCATCTTTCGTCGACATACAATGTTAGCCTCATATTTGCTAACCAGTCCATACCCAAAACACATCGAATCCTCCTAAGGTAATAAGAAAAATCGGACAGGGAACCTATGACCTTCTATCTCAACGTACAATCATCAATAGCCTCAGTCACCCTGGTCATCTTACCAATAGCCGTCTCTACATCAAATACCCGATCTATCTTCTTAACCTTCCCAGATAACCCATCACAGAAAGTAGAAGACACAAAACTCATACTGGCACCAGAATCAAACAATACAGAAGCAGGAATATTGTTGATAGAAAAAAGGTACCTGTGACCACGTCAGGGTCCACAATCGCATCATCCTTCGTCATCGTAAAGGCTCGTGCTTTAGCCTTCTGCTTCTCCTTTCCTTTCTCCTCTTTCTTACCCGAGCCCGAAGCATCGGCCCGTGGTAGCTTGCAATCCTTGGACATATGTCCCAATCCATTGCAGTTGAAGCATCGAGTAGCATTCGGCAACTGCTAGAAAAGTGCCCCGTCTTTCCACACCTGAAACATAAATTAGTGCCCACAGGCACTGTCCCGTGTGGCTTTTCCCACACTTGTTGCATCGGCCCATCTCCTCCCGCTTTAGCCTTCTTGCTTGAGAACTTTCGTTGGTCTGTTCGACCCCTCTTAGTCCCGGAGGACTCTTTCCCTTTGCTTCTTCTTTTTGGCTGCTCGGCTGACATAACATCATCCCAAACTATGCCACTGAGCTCCACAGTGGAGTCATAAGTCTTGGAGCATTCGCCTTCACATGTATCCGAACCTTAGGAGGTAAACCCTCCATGTACAACTTCACCCTGCGTTCCTCGGTAGAAACCAAGTGAGGAACAAGTCTTGCCATCTCATTGAATCGTGAGTGTACTGCCTGTGGTTCAGACTTCCCGCCTTCAGCACCAGAAACTCCCTTTCAACCTTATCCAACTCATTCTTGGGACAGAACTGCTTAGTGACCAGTTCCTGAGATCCTCCCAAGTCATCTTTTCCATATCATCAGTAGTCTTGGATTGCTTGACGGTGTTCCACCAGTGAAGTGCCTCCTCAACGAAGAGTGAGCTGCAAACTTGACAGCTTGGTCAACTCGGCACTCACTGATGGAGATAACAGCCTCCATCGCAGAAATCCAGTGGCAGGTGGCCACTGCGTCCTTCTTCCATCAAAGGTTGGTGGGTTTCATCCTTTGAAGGACTTGTAGTCACAGCCCTTCAGTTTCCCAGTCATAGAGTCGCCGCTCTTTGTCTCAATGATCACCACCTCATCTTCTTTGGTGCTTTCCTTAGTTCCTTCTGACTTGTCTTTTAAAGCATCCTTCAGTGCCTTAGCAATCAAGGCTGGTAGTTTCTCATCCATTATCTTGCAGACCTCATCCGAAATAGCCTTCACCACGATAGGCTCAAGAGTGAACTCTTCTTCATTCTCTGGTTGCTCGTTGTGCTCGTGGTCGCCTTCATTGACAGTTTCTTCATTCTCGACATGTGGTTCTTCAGGTTCCTGTGGTTTCTTTCGCGGTCTACCCTTTTGTCCAGCCATCTAACTATCTATAGGATGCAACAATTGATGAGTCAATA